>BSBM01000336.1:11205000-11417500 GCA_027924585.1 Larix kaempferi | reverse complement strand
GGCTATAGATGAAGAAGAACCATATCAACGATGTGAAAAGTGAGCTCAGAACGGTGCTGATCGGTTTGTTGTTTCAGTCGAATTCTTGCCATGTGAAAATTATCCTGTAGAATCAGAAGAAGTTGATCACGGTTTCAAAGAATTGAGTCAATTGCCTGAACTGGGGAGCTGCTGAAGGTGTATGGAAGAAGAACTGGTGGTGCCTATCTAGAGACTACTTCATATGGTGTCCTTTGAGATGTGGTACTATACCACTGGAGCACTTCTAGGAAATCCATAGAAATAGTTGTCCAAATCTGTGGAGGGATGGGCAAGGGTTCGAGCAGTCCCGAAAGGAGGGTCGTTTCACCCTTGTTGACCTAGAAAGTATCACAGTCAACCACCATCTATTGAATTGTCCTTTTGAGTCCCTGCCAAAAGAAGTTACATTGTTCTTGGTTATACGTTTTGAGGAACCCAGAGTGCCCTATTGATGAAGAAGCATGGAGTTCATAGAAGAGATAACCCCGTTGAATAGATTGCAAACAATTTGGAACAAGCAGAGAAATAGCTATAAGAGAAACTGGGTCATCAAACGTGCGAGGAGGAGCATCTTCCACCATATTGTCCTTACCCTTGTGGTAAGTGGTCACATAGTCATAACCCATGAGTTGGATAACCCATTTCAGGTGTGTTGGGGAGGAGACCCGTTGTTCCAGGAAAATTTCCAAAATCTGGAGATCAGTCTTGATGCAGAAATAATTCCCCAATAGGGATGGATGCCACTTTTGTACTGTATGCAAAATAGTCATCTTTTCCTGCTGAGAGGTAGATGTGGCTAAATTCTTTCCGAAAAGGTCTCGTGAAGGAAACAAGCTCATTGGTTCAAAAAATACACCTGCATATCTATCCAACGAAGTAGTGGAGACTGTTGATGGGTGCATTTGAATGGAATGGAGCTGAGCGATGACACCATGTGAATTATTCTTAAGTATTTTTTCCAGGTGATGTGAACTGATGATGCAGAGAGACCCTGGTTGTAAGCCCATAAATTTGTGTTGTGCCCCATTGACTGAAAACTGCATCCAAAGTTCAGCAAAATCCCATAAGATGGGGCCAAGTGTGCGTAACCATTGAACGCCCAAAACCACATCACGTCCACCTAAGGACAAGGCAAACATGTGAGAGCACAGGTTATAATCTTCCATAGAGATACAGACATTGTGACACTTCCCCTTGCAAGGTAAGGTGCCCCCATTGGCAACCATGACTTCAAAGTTGGAGCAAGGATGGACAAAACAATCAACCTGTTTGGAAATCCAAGGATTAATGAAGTTATGAGTGCTACCAGAATCAATGAGTATGGTAAGAGGGAGCTTCTTGAAGTATCCCTTGACTCGCATTGTTTGTGGGGTGGTGACGCTGGTTACAACATGGAGAGAGAACTAGGGTGGTTCGTCCTAAGATGGGGTGTCAACAGGCGGGTGTCGAATGTTGACCTGATCATCTACTGTATTTGGAGCTTCTTCCTCAAGTTCTGAGGCAGGTGGAGAATCCACATCCAAGAGATAGAGCTTGTGTTGAACACATTTATGTCCACGAGTGAATTTCTCATCACAATTATAACAAAGCCCTTTTTCTCGGCGTGCCTGCATCTCTGTTTCAGACAATTGCTTGATAGGAGTTGGTTGAGGAGCAGGCGTGATGGGAGGTCGTTGGGAACCCATATTTATGAAGGGAACAAAGGTGGGTTTGGAGCATTGTTGAGATACGATCTTGTCCTCAACCAGCTTAGCCAACCCTAGTACTTCCATCATTGTGTTGGGACAAAACATTTTGACCTTTGAGCGGATTTCATCCTTGAGACCACTGATAAAACAACTCCTCTAGAATTCATCAAACAATCCTTCTGTGTGATTAGCTAGTTTCTCAAATTCTGTCTGATTCTCTCTCACTGTGCCAATTTGGTGAAGTTTAGTGAGTGCTCCTGTGAAGTCGTCAAAATCACTAGGACCAAATCGTGGCAAAAGGAGTTGGAAAAAATCTGTCCAGTTTGGCTCGAGATGAGCTTTGATGTACCAATGATACCATTGAAGGGCTTCCTGTTCCAAATGAAAGGATGCAAGTGGAACTTTCTAGACATCAAAAGTATTATGCAAACTGAAATATTGTTCTACTCGGTATATCCATCCAGTTGGATCAGTACCATTGAAGCGAGGAAAATCAAGCTTCAGCCCACGAAAATTGCCGGAAGAAGAGAACTCGGTGGCAGCAAAAGATTCTAGCTATCGATTATTGTTCATGGCTGAATGCTGAAGATGGAGCCTGAGAAATTTTTGATCCAGATCTTGGAGTTTGGTTTGGATGGTTGCAAGTGCTTCCTCCATGGTGTTTGCTCCTGTGTGAGCAACAACCATAATCAGTAATTTTTTTTTTTTTTGTGGGCGAGGGGAATGGATAGAAAAACACAAACACAAGCTTATTTAGTAAGGGGAAATTTGGATTTGGGAAAAACTCGGAGGGGTAATTGGGGTTTGACTAGGTTTTCGACACTTTCTGAGGGACAGGGAAGCAAAAAATGGGGATTTCAGAAGTGGGAACTCTATGGTAAAATTTGAAGGCAATCAGGTGAAAATTGAAGAAGTTATGACAAACCCTAAAAATAGACAAATGTGGGATTTCTTGTCTTGGGAAGTGGAATTTGGGATAGGGTCTTCAGGAATGAAATATGCAGAATGGAATTGTAGGGATGTCAGTGAAGTTTTAGGGAAAACAGATTTGAAACAAGGGAGATATGGCCGAAAAACATAATTGTTTTTTTTTTTTTAAAGACTGGAGTAGCTACGGCTCGGAAGGGATGAAACAGATAGATCTGCAATGGCCTGGAAGTGAGTGGAAATAGAGGGATCTGAAACAGTGCCGAATGGATTGAAAACAGTTGGATATAGAATGGCTTTTAGAATGGATCTGAATTGCTGAATCTGAAATGGCACAACAGTGATCGACAATAGTTCAGCTGAAAATAGATATGGACCCCAGGTATGTGTGGCTTCCTAACAGTTTAGGGGTTTCACTCAGCCACCAATGCTGTCTGACGGCTTGCGTATTGTGGAAGTACCCCTCACTCCACGGCTCAGGTAAAAATTATAACCTCTTTGCCACAAACGACATCTCTTGGTTTACCTCACGGGTGGGAACTAGTCAATTAGGTAGGGGTCGTTGCCCTTTTCGCTAGCAGGTCCTCTCAATGGGCCAGCTACTTTGGGGTTCCTGTGGTACCCCTCACAATGAATTTTAGGGCTTATTCCCAATTAATTCCCACAATTAAGTGGATAGGGGTTATCTCGAGATCCGAACTTGCAACAACACCAAAAATTTGGCAGAAATTCCACCCAGCGAGCCCAAGAAAGTGCCCTGATACCAGATGTGAAGATCCTGCAATAATTAATTAATGCAAATACACGAGATATCAGAAATAATAGAACTCAGAATCACTTTTATATTGATCATGGGCCACTTCGAGGGGGAAACCTCCTTTGAGCAAGCTCAATACAATTAACTTCACGGTGCCTTCATAGGCTTCAACACATACTTATATACTAAGTCTAGGCGTCAATACCATGGGTCAATACTATGTGTCAATACAAATCATGGGCTAAGTCTAGGCGCCAATACTATGAGTCAAAATCATGGGACATATAATACTATGGGATGACTTACAAAGCATATGCGTCCAATACTATGGGTCAATACTATGGGCTAATATAAACTATGGATCAACAAATACTATGGGACAACTTACAAAGCATATGTGTCCAAAAACAATATACTAACAAAGTAAAGACATGGGTTCCTAACATATGATGAAGATGATGATGATGATGATGATGATGATGATGAGGATAATGGAAGTGATGATGAAGATGATGATGAAGATGAGGTCGATGATGATGATGATGATGATGATGGTGATGATGTTGATGAAGATGGTGATGATTATGATGAAGAAGATGATGAGGAGGAGGAGGAGGAGGAGGAGGAGGAGGAGGATGAAGAGATGATGATGATGATGATGATGAAGATGATGATGATGTTGATGATGGTGGTGGTGATGACAATGACAACGTCAATGATGATGATGATAATGATGATTATGACAATGATGATGATGACAATGATGATCATGATGATGATGATGACGATGATGATGATGAGGAGGAGGAGGAGGAGGATGATGAAGAGATGATGATGATGATGATGATGACGATGACAATGATGATGATGATGAGGAGGAGGAGGAGGGTGATGAAGAGATGATGATGATGATGATGATGATGATGAAGATCATGAAGAAGATGAAAATGATGATGATGATGATGATGATGTTTGAGTCTGGAAGATGATGATGATGATGATGATGATGCAGGAAGATGATGATGATGATGATGATGAAGATGATGACGATGATGATGACAATGATGATGATGATGACAATGATGATGGTGGTGGCCGTGACGATGACGATGAACATGATGATGATGATGATGATGATGATGATTAAGATGATGATGATGATAAAGATGATGATGAAGAGGTTGATGAGCAAGAGGGTGATGACGACGATGATGATGATGATTTTTTAGTCTTGATAATTTTGCATTTCCTTACTAAGATTCTCTATGTTTCAAGAATAATTCAATATTCTGTACTAAACAGGGCCAACCATGTGAAGGTGGAAGCTCTTATGGCCCCTCCCCCCCTCACATCACTCTCAATTCCCCATAACATGACAAAAATATCTATGTAAAAAAAAAATGTCTTTTTTGTCATACTCTATAACAAGCAATGTTTCTAATTATAACATACAGGAAAATGGAAACTCACTAAGAAACAGTTAAATTATTATGACTGCATACCTTGTGAAATTGAATGGTCTTCATCATCTTCTTCATCCGAGTCATCGTCTGTAATATCATCTGATGATCCAGATTCAACATTGTAAGGATTGACCATATCATCATTGTCGTCAATGTCAGTTACGATCATCATGTCATCATCGATATCATCTTCATGGAGTACATTGTCTGATACATCATCTGATTCAAGAAGTTCTTTGACGTCTTCTTCTAGAACTTGATCTAACTCATGTTGATCGTGATCATCTTCAACGACATCTTCTTCTTCGAGAACTTCTTCATTACCTTCATCTATGTTATACTTTACCGGCCTTACCCTTGGATCGTGTCTCACAACAAATGACCAACCCACTCTACTCGGAACCTCAAAGTAAAATACCTGTTCACATTGGGTTGTAAGAACATAGGGCTCCATTCCTGGCTCAAACAACCTTGTATTTACCATGGTAAATTCATTATCATGTTCAATAATTGTTTTATCGGGATCCTATTGATTCAATCGACACCTGTACCATTTGACAACAAACAAAAATACCTTGAAGGATTTAAAGTCACACTGAAGAATGTCTTCCAGATACCCATAGTATCGATTTTCAAAGAGTTATGGATGTCTGTCACTTCTAGAAGAAACATTGGTCACCTCAAAGACTGCAGATATCCCACAATCAGATGTTTTCTTTGTTTCATCTAGCTTTTTGATGCGATATCTACATCCATTGCACCACATAGACTTATGGTGTTTTACCTTCAACAAGCCATAAAGGAAAAGATTACATAATGATCCAATATTTATGATTAACTAGTGCATGTTTATAATGCCATACAAGGAAAAAAATCAGCGTGACATACAATGATATTATTTTTTACAAAAAAAATAAATAGTCTAGATGATTAATATGCTTACTTGCTTATCTTTTAAACCTCTTGCTAAATCGATTTTCCTTTGTGTTAGATTGGTGTCTCCATTGCGATGTGCAACTTTAACCAATGAATCCACACCTTCCCATGATATTCCATGACCAGATTTTTCACATTGTTCGATCCATACCTTCATCCAGTCAAGATTGTTTGTGATGTATACATGAATTGCGTCCCACTCTCGACCAAATATTTTATGACAATAAAATTAAAATTCAATACAAATGTATAGTAACTCAACAAAGTATATTACACTCTAATTGATGCAAACTACTGAATATAAAAATAGAATATGTATGATATTATATATACATAAAAATCACCAGTCAAATGTGTTATATTACCTTTCACATTTCTCGATCCACCTTTCCCCTTTCGGGTACTCCCCTTCGAAACTCTTATTGGATTCCAGATCACAAATGCAACGTAAATTGAGATTTCACGCTAATTTAGGAAGATATTCACTAATATACAACATGTTTTGGTATACCATATATCCCTCCATCATAGAACCCTCAGCATATGCTCGTTGTCTAACCAAACCCTTCATAAATTTCAAGTGCATTGGAGAAGGCTTCTCCATTTTGGCTCATTTCAACATTACAACATGATTTAGAACAAGGTGCTCTTGCATTCAACGTGTTCCCGTTTGACTTGTTATGGAAAGGATAAGTGGTTAAAACTAGCCTCGACACTGGCCAAGAGTTAGATTTCATTATAAAATAACTTCTTTGGTGACATTTCTATTCTTGAATAATTTCTCCAAAGATATTTTCGGCACCCTTCTCTGCATGTTTCCAAGAAAATTATCCACATTGGATGGAGAATATTTTTCCGTATGGTACTGTAAGACTCGACCAAATCTTTCATGCATATCTAGAAAGGAGTTCCGACAACAATAATGATCATGATGGATTTGATTCTTAGTACTTTGATTCTAATCATAGTCCTCTAGATTAGCTTTAAGTCTCATCTTTCAAGGGTTCTCGTGAAGAATATCCACTTTTTAATTTTGGTACATTCATAGTGGCCCATAATGTGTGTCGGCCATTTGTTTCTTCTCTTTATGTCCTTTATTTCGTGGGCTCTTTTGAAAAGAATCTCCATAGTGTGATTTACTGAATATTTTCCGTAGATTGTAATCTCTTCTCAAGATTTGTCAGATTAGTTGTCATGTCACTTCAGGAGCTTCTAGCTTCCTCAAGATGATCACATTTACCTATAAAATGAGAAGTGTTCGCAGTTGTAATTATTGTTGATGTATATGTAACTTCGTAATGTATTTCATCTATGTATTTCATATATATTTATTGTGCCCTTATTAGAGATGTGTTATTCCTCTATAAGGAAGTGTTGTCATGTGGATTGATAAGTGTCGCAAGTGTGTGTACTTGCCGATGGGTTATTAGACCACCATGTGTGGGGTTGGCCCTGAAATATATATATTGTAATGTGGATGTACCTAGCTAGACAAGTCGGCCCCATAAGGTCATTGGGCAAACAAGTTAGTATAAATAGAGATCAGGTGATCTCTGTTTAGATCATTCGGAAAGTCATATCTCTCTCACTTAGAAAGTGGCGCACTAGTGAGGAGGAGGATCATCTGCTACTAGGAGACTATCTCAGTGTATTTTGGTTGTACTTTGGTTGAGCCATTGCTCTCTCTATCTCTGAGGAAGTTGTGGGGTTTTTCACCTGAGGGTTTTCCCCATGGAAACTCTGTGTCTCTTGTCTCTCATGATTTTGATTCTTGTGATGCTTGTCATGCTTATTGTGATTGTTATGCATTGATATACTGTATATGTTATTCTCTTAGTGAAGATCCTAGAGTATTGTGAATTAATGCTCAAAATTTAACATGGTATCAGAGCTAACCTAAGAAGAAGACATTTTGCAGTGACGAAAACTTGAGTTTCTTATTTATTGGGTTTCTCTCCATAGTTTTTGGAAAATCAGTATAGTAGATTGACTCTACTCATCAAGGTGAATCTATCTGTCCAATCAGAATTCAATTCTGAGCATTTTTAGATTTGGCCTTAAAAATTAGGGTTTCCACAAAATAGGAATTTCTAGAATCTGAAGACACAGCTAGAAGCTCCTTGCAAAAATCGAAGTTTAGAACTTTGGATCGATATTTTTGGCTAGGTAGATCTTCGGGAAACTTAAACCCTAATTCAGGGCTCTCCCTAGTGAACCCGGGAGGACAAAAACACAAATCTGAAAGGTAAAACTTTGCTGATCTCAAATTCTGAATGCACCAGGCTGATTAGCTCATCAAGGCACATCTTTCTATCCTTTCAAAAATTTGAAATTCACATTTTGAATTTTTAGGGTTTTTCCGACAAAGCCTAATCTGGGACCAGATCCAGTTTATAGCATTTCAAGTGGTAAGACCTGAATATTTTCTATTTCCATTTAAAGTAATCTTTAAGATGTCTCACCACACCAAGCTTGAGGATAAGCTTGAATGGGCTGATAACTTCCGAGCTTGGAAGTATAGGATTGGGTTAATCCTGGAAGAGAATGAGTTGGACTCATATATAAAAGAAGACATCCCTATCCCAGAGGATGAAGAGGCCAAGGTATTGCATAAGAAGAACTTGGTCGAGGCAAAGAGAATCATTGTTGATTCTATCAAAGACCATCTCATACCCCATGTGTCTTCTCTAAAGACACCCAAGGAGATGTTTGACTATTTGACCAAGCTATTTGAAGGGAAGAACATAAATCGGAAGATGAATTTGCGGAATCAATTGAAAGGGGTCAAGATGTTGAATGGAGAAACCATTCAATCTTACTTCTCCAATGTCTCTCAGATCAAGGAGCAACTTGAAGCTGTGGATGAAATAGTGGACAATGGTGAAGTTGTTATCAGCACTCTGAATGGCCTACCTAGGTCATGGGACTCCTTTATTCAAGGAATCTGTGCAAGAAAGAAATTGATCTCTTTTAGTAAACTATGGGAGGAATGCTCTCAAGATGAAGCTAGAATTATAGCTCATGAGGAAGAGATGGGAGGTGAAGATCAAGCTCTCGCAACTCACACCAAAAGAAACAAGCCCAAGAAGGAGCACTCTTGCTACAAAAGATCCTATCAAAAGAATAAGAAGGATCTAAGATGCTTCACATGCAATGAGAAGGGTCACTTTGCTTCAGATTGTCCCAAGAACAAAAGGGATAATAACAACTTCAGCAAGAAGAAGAAGGGCAGCAAAAGAAAGTTCCATGCTGATGCTGCCGAGGATGATGAACCTCCGAAGAAGAAGGCTAGGGCAGAAAGTGATGATGACTCATCAAGTGAAGAAGAGTATGTTCTAATCTCTGCTCTCACAGGTACTATCTCCCATGGTTGTAATGATTGGTTGATTGACAGTGGGGCTTCCAAACACATGACTGGGTTTAAGAAATATTTTGTGAATCTATCTGAACATGAATCACCTCATAAGGTGAAACTTGGGGATGATTATCAATACCCAATCAAAGGAAGTGGTGAAGCCTCCTACAACCTAGATTCTGGAAAATCTTTGGAGATGAAAGAAGTCCTTTATGTACCTGGGCTCAAGAAGAACTTACTCTCCATCTATGCATTGGATGCAAAAGGTATGAGGGTTGCATTTGTGGATGGCCAAGTCCTAATGTGGCCAAAGGGTAAAACAATCGATGATGCAGTAGTGATTGGAGAGCAAGAGGGAGGATTGTACAATTTGAAGGGACAACTTGAACATGCCATGGTGACATAAAGACAAAGATTCATCCATATTCATGGACCACATAGAGGTATGTATAATTTGTTTTTGCAAAAGTTAACTAATGAGTTATGCAGGTCATTGAAGAGAACAAGAACACATTTCTAGACATAACTAGCAAATATGGTAACCAGGTATGTGTTTCTTATATCATAGGATCTATTATATAAATATGCATGACATGATTGATGATGTTTATTCATGAAGTCATAGGTTTGAATAATCATGGGTATATGCATATTACGTGTCTTACCTTATTTAATGTTATGACTAACCAGAAGAGTCATAGGTTTGAGTAATCATAGGTTTAGACATGTTATGACTAACCTTAAGAATCCTATATAAACCTTGAATACTAATGCTTATTATTTATGTTTGAAATGATCATACATGCTTGAGATTATTGAGTTTTGATAGTATTGAGAATATACTAATGAATGTATGATTTTGTATGGGATCACAAGGATAACACAATCATGATACTAATAAGCATGCTTAGGGACCAAGGATGAATATAAGTTTAAAGGACAGGTAATCCAGGAAGGAAAGATCAAGAGGGAGCACACTCTAGTTTCCCTTGCAAGGGAGAAGAGATCAAGAAGAAGCACACTCCAATAGTTCCTGCAAGGATGCATATATTCAGAGGGAGTTGACCATCTTTCTACATTTCACAATAGAAAGGTGTAGAAGAAGCTACTTCAGATTAGGACTCCATTAGCTCCTGCAAGGAAGCAAAGACTTAGAGGGAGTCCATCCAACAAACAAACAAAGATAAGTATTTCAATTATCATTTCTTGCATATGTTCCTAGACTTAGGATATGTATTGTGCATATTAGAATGATTGCATTAATGAACAGTATACTAGTACTATGCATATAATGGGTAAGTGGCCTATGGCACTGTACAACATTCCATTGCTACTTATCTAGAATGAAACCTCTTTGCTGACATGTTGGGAGTAGTGCAAACTCTTAGCAATGTTCCGGTAGAGACTGGAAGGCATCTAGAAAGTTATGGAACATGGATAAATGTTGTATTGAAGCACTGGCTTAAACAATTGCATGACTGTATGACATATTTCTTTATGTGAAAGAATTTGTTCTGAAAATTATGAGATGTTTCTAATCATGCAATTTAACTTGTTTTGTAGGAAAGATCGTATACCTTTACCTACAAAAGAAGGACTACAACATTTGTTCGAAGAACAAAGATATCTATTGAAGATATTGAATATATTCAAGTTCCCAGGATCTGGGATGAAGAAATGGAAGAATGCCATGATCCGTCGATCATGAGGAATGATGTTTGGGATGTAGTACCAAGACCTGAATCAGAGTCTGTAATGACTTCCATATGGATCTATCAGATCAAGCATGCTGCAGATGGCAGCATAGAGAAATATAAAAGCGATGAAATAGAAGATACACCAGATGGATTTCAAGACAACTTTCTTGAATGGTGTAGTTGAAGAGGAAGTATATGTGGAGCAGCCACTTGGTTTCGAAACACATGATAGGGAGTCATATGTGTGCAGATTGAAGAAAGACTTGTATGGCTTGAAGCAAGCTCCCAGAATTTGGTATGGTAGGATGGATAGTTTCCAATCTAGTTTGGGCTTTACCAAGAGTAAAGCGGATTCCAACCTTTACTACAAAGTTGAGGAAGGGAATCCTGTGATTCTACTCCTGTATGTGGATGACTTATTTGTAACAGGAGATGACAGATTGATTGCAGATACTAAGAGGAAGCTTGCTGCCGAGTTCGATATGAAAGATTTGAGAATGATGCATTATTTCCTAGGTATGGAGGTGTGGCAGAGTGCAGGTGGGATCTTCCTTGGTCAAGGGAACTACACAGTAGATATCCTGAAGAGATTTGGGATGATGGATTACAAGGCCATGGCCACACCTATGGCATCAAATCTGAAGATTCTATGTGATTCTTCATTTGAGTCGGTTGATGTCTCTATGTATCGTCAGATGATTGGGTCCTTGATGTACCTGACGCACATGAGACTAGATATTTGCTTTGTTGTGAACACATTGAGCCAGTTCCTGATGGATCCGAGAAGTGTTCACCTGGTTGCTGTAAAGCATGTTCTGAGGTACCTGAAGGGTATAGTGGATTATGGGCTCAAGTATGTAGCGAATCAAAAGTTTAACCTGTAGGGTTATGTTGATTCAGATTGGGTTGGCAATGCTGCAGATAGGAAGAGCACATCTGGGTGCTGCTTCAGTATGGGATCAGGTGTGATCTCTTTGTTTAGCAGGAAGCAGTCCTGCGTAGCACTGAGTACAGCTGAGGCAGAGTATGTTGCAGCCTGTTCAGCTAGTTGTGAGGCAGTATGGCTACGGAAGCTACTGTTTGAGTTATTTGATCTCCCTTTGGATGCTACTAGTATCTTCTATGATAACCAGAGTTATGTGAAGCTGTCTGAGAACCCAGTGTTTCATGATACGTTGAAACACATAGAGATCAAATATCACTATATCAGGGATATGGTGCAGAGAGGAGCTGTGGAGCTCCTGTATGTTGCGATGGACGAGCAAATTGCAAATGTGCTGATGAAGCCACTAGCCAGGGTGAAGTTCGAGTACTTCAGAGAGAGGCTTGGTGTTCTTCGGATTGATGACACGTTGAGGAAGAAGTGATGGACACATTTGTTGAAGCCATTCCAAGCATGTTGGAAGGAGGATGCTTCACATGGCTGTGGATGTAAGCGCTGGATGATGAGCATCAGGATGATGTTCTGGTTTATGTTGGATATGATCAGTTGGATCATTTATATGTATATGTATGTATGCATCATGTTGGATGCTGGATATGATCAGTAGGATCATTTGTATGTATTTTGTATATGCATCATGTTGGATGCTTGGACCATGTATCTGTATATGTATCAGGTGGATACATTGTATGATCAGGTGGATCATGTATGGTGATATGTATCATGTATTTGTATTTGTATCAGGTGGATACACTGTATGATCAGGTGGATCATGTATGATGATATGTATCATGTAGATACTTGGTATGCATCAGGTAGATGCATTGTACAATTAGAATGATCATGGATGATGAGCTTCAGGATGTTGCTCCAGATGACATGCAGCAGGATGTTGCAGTGATGATGATCAGGATGATCATGTGTACATCATGATGATGTATGGTGAGTATCAGGTTGATACTCTATGGCCATGGATCAAGTTGTGCAGATGAGCATATAATTTGGCCCTGGGAGATTTGTAGATAGTCTTTCGAGGTTTTTCCTATGGCATATAATTTGGCCTTGGGATATCTGGCAAATGCTGTTTCGAGGTTTTGCTCTGGGAGGACATATAATTTGGCCCTAGGAGATCTCCAGATAGTCTTTCGAGGTTGTTCCTATGGCATATAATCCGGCCCTAGGATATCTGGCCGATGCTCTTTCGAGGTTTTGTTCTATGGCATATAATATGTCCCTTGGAGATCCGATAGGTTGGGCTGTGTGCCCGTAATAAGTCCTGGGATGCTCTTGCGAGGTTTTTCCATGACCACATATAATCTGTCCCTGGGAGATCATATAGGTAGAGCTGTGTGCTTGTAACAGCCTGGGATGCTCTTGCGAGGTTTTGTGGTGACCACATATAATATGTCCCTGGGAGATCCTATAGGTAGAGCTATGTGCTTGTAACAGCCTGGGATGATCTTGCGAGGTTTTGTGGTAAGGTCACATATAATATGGCCCTGGGAGATCCTATATGTAGAGCCGTGTGCTCGTAATAGCCTGGGATGCTCTTTCGAGGTTTTGTGACGCACGTAATAAGTCCTGAGGATTCCACAGTATGGCCAGTGATGACGAAGACATACAGGTGGTGGGCCTACATCCATTATGAAAAAGGACTGGCTCTGTAGAACTTCCTATGACGAGTAGAGTCAGAGATTGGTTGAGATAGCAGTAGCAGTGACGATGATGATGACGATGATCCTGAGAAGAAGACTTGTCTAGCATATCTGTGTCGAGAAATACCTTCCTAGTTAAGAGGGAGTGTTACTGTATATGTAACTTCGGAATGTATTTCATCTATGTATTTCATATATATTTATTGTACCCTTATTAGAGATGTGTTATTCCTCTATAAGGAAGTGTCGTCATGTGGATTGACAAGTGTCGCAAGTGTGTGTACTTGCCAATGGGTTATTAGACCACCATGTGTGGGGTCGGCCCTGAAATATATATATTATAATGTGGATGTACCTAGCTAGACAAGTCAGCCCCATAAGGTCACTGGGCAAACAGGTTAGTATAAATAGATATTAGGTGATCTCTATTTAGATCATTCGGAAAGTCATATCTCTCTCACTTAGAAAGTGGTGCACTAGTGAGGAGGAGGATCATCTGCTACTAGGAGACTATCTCAGTGTATTTTGGTTGTACTTTGGTTGAGCCATTGCTCTCTCTATCTCTGAGGAAGTTGTGGGGTTTTTCACCTTAGGGTTTTCCCTACGGAAACTCAGTGTCTCTTGTATCTCATGCTTTTGATTCTTGTGATGCTTGTCATGCTTATTGTGATTGTTATGCATTGATATACTATATATGTTATTCTCTCAGTGAAGATCCTAGAGTATTGTGAATTAATGCTCAAAATTTAACAATTATACTGAAAGGGAGCCTAGGTATTCCAAGAGTTATAAGAGTCATAGGGAGTTGATGTTTGTAATTCTTTGAGCGAGAATCCTGTGTAATAACATTCTGCGATAATATAATATCAATTTGGCCCATATATCTGTGTATTGTGCGCATGTTTGTATGTTTTCGTTGTGTGCGCTTTGGTAATTTAGTATCAGAGCGAAAGGATATTGTGCATTGTGTGCACTCTGATTCTTTCAGTCGCTCATCTATTCATCTGCATTTATCTATGTGCTTATTTCCCTTTTGAGGTGAAAGGATATTGTTGGATTAAAAGTCCGATTCTCATTGGCATTGGAGGAAGATAGTTCATGTAAGGCGCAAACTAAGTGTCATTGAGAGCATAGTCAGCAGTGGTGGGAAACAACGCATTGTGCTTATTCCGAGGCCGCGACTCTTCGTAATTTCCAGGTTTCAGCTTTCCAATCCTCTTATCTTTCATTTATGAAATGGATTTTTCCAGCAACATCAGTTTCTACTACCCTAAATGTGCTTCATCTCGCAAAGAAAAACATTTAAAAATATGGTCTTGGTTGAAAAAATACTTGAACACAACCAGTTGTGATTCCTTATATCATACCCATGTCGTGTCACATGAATATGATCAACAACCTAACTGGTCTTTGCCTGAAATTGATGTAGATAAGATTTATGAACTTCTTATGTTTAAATTTTGTGCAGCTTAGTTATTTCGGTTCACTTCCATCAATATTCCAATAACTATTGGTCAATTTGTTTATCAAGTTCCTCTTATCAAACAAGCAGATATTGAATGGGGGTTAGAAAACAGTTACAAATATATCCATATTGGTTTGGTATAGTTTGGCATCAATACTCTTGTTTGACCTGAACTTAATACTTCCTGCTTAACATGTGTCCTTGATTCTCTATTAAATAAGTTTGAAGATGTATTATTGGGTGGCTTTCAAAGTCCTTTAAACAATGGTATAGCTTGGTCATATTTGGTCCCAAGATACCAAGTTTCACTTATTAATCCTTACATCAATGAGTTCCTGCAAGCCTATATACAATTCAATGGCTTTGACATTGCTCCACAGTCCTAGATTGCTCAGTTACATTCTACTATCTGTATTCGGTTTGTCTCCACAACCATGCCAACAATCAGTCCTAAGCTAACAAAATGCGCACTTGAGGAGTGAGTAGTAGTAGGCCTTGGTAACACCACACCATTAAAACTTGTATTTTCCAAAGTCACATTAGCTGAAGAATGGAACAAAACCTAGCATCCATTATACACAAACATATTTTGAACTACAATATTCTGGTTCCAAACAGCTTAGAATAGTCCAACCTACTAATGACAGTACCAGTCTTTCTTTTGGTTCTTCTCCATCATTTAGAACATCTACTTCTTCTCCTTCTATTCTTGGAAGATCCATGTCTCAACCTGCCAGTCTACCAGGAAGAATTATGCCATGTATAGAAGTTCAATCATATAATCCACATATGCATCAACATCTCACTAGACATAGTTTGCAACCATCTCCTTCATGCAAATTTTGTAAAGAGAAAAATATTCCCCATAAAAAAGAAAAAAAAAATTCAGTCGATAGATGAGTCTGCATCTAGTCAATCAGTTCAACCAATCCACAATGGTCAACACTCAAACTGCCTTGAGTTTTCTTCTCTCTTTAGAGACATTAAAAGCTTTTCATTGCTAAGAGAAAAATTGGGATAGTTAGTTCGAAGGTATAAAAGAAGACTTGATACAGGAATCTAAACTCCTACTTTCAAAGAGGGGATTTTACAAGCATATCTACAATTTCTTAAGCTCAGAAATCATGTTGATCCTTAACTAGTAGAAATAGTCAAGTTACAAAACCATGCAAACTTTCAATCTTTTTGCATTGATTAGAATCTCAATGATGTTGCTTGAGATGTATTAGAGCTCAAAGAGAATCTACAAACATTACATGCTTCTATTGACCATTTGAATGATGCTCATACATAAAAGTACAATAAGCTGACTAAAATAGAATCCAAACTGGATATCATAGCTAGATATGTCAACAATTTATAGCTTGTGATTCCTCAGCCTCCTTCTCCTCCAAGATACAGTAAAGTAGATAAGGAATGTGATAAATTTTAATATCATCCTGAATGTTCTAGTTCTCAAATGTACTTGAAACAATTCAGTTCTCATCAGTTACAAAGGATTCACCAAGGTGTTGGATTATCCAGAGAAAAAAATGAGCTAATGAAACAGACAACTATCGAACTAGAAGTACAAGAGATAAAAATGGCATCCTCACATATTTATTTTGATTCTGATATGGGATAATCTTTTGCTCCTCCTAACCTAGGAGAAAGGAATAGAGATGAATCAATATTCCTCCAAAATCAAGCTCGTAAAACCAAAAGACAGGATGTTAGTCATGACAAGCATAAGAGTCAGTTCGTCAGATGGACAAACGAATTGAAACATGTTGACATTAAGATTGATTCCAAATATCTCTCCAAAGGCTTTGGAAATAATTTGATCATTAATTTCGATTGCTTGTCACATGATGAAGTTCTGAATTTATTTCAGAAAATAAATGCTTGGGAACTACAGAAGAAAGCCGAAACAAAGTCTACATGGAAAGATGTAACTACTTAGCTTACTTGGGATTTCACAGGAGTTGTTAATATTTGGTGGGAAAAGCTTTCAACAATAGAGAACGAACATATTATTAAGGATATAGATCCTCTAGAAACATTGTTTCAAGCACTTTCCCATGAATTCGTCTGGTTAATACCTCCAAATGCTTCACACCATACCAAAATGTTTATGTCGCAAAAGTTGTGCAACATTTATCTATTGCAAGAATATTTCTACGCAATGCAGTCCATGCTCTATAAAATCATTGACCGTAAAAACATCGCCTATTTACGACATTATCTTGCATCATTTCGTGGAAAGATTCCCAAACTTGTCACCAGATACCTCAGTGATCATCATGCTAACATCTAAGATATCTCTTTAGCGGGCCTTTACCAACATGTTCTTACTACTCTCCAACAAAAATGTGTCACCATGAAGACCTAGAATAATTTGAAGAAACAAGTATTCCTCTCCTCTTCATCCTGTCAACAGTTCAAAGAGACTGTTAGTTATGGATGTTTTAAGCCTAAACCTCCCAAGGCTCCTTCCTCTCCTTGTCATTGTTCCACTTGGAAGCGTGGTGGATCCCTCTCACATTCTTCCAAATTTTCTAAATACTTTCCAAGGAAGTATTCCAAATTCTCCTTCAAAAAGAAGCAACAACCCAATAGATTTGTTTTCAAGAAAAGGTGTAAACCTTTGAATAAATCCTCTTGTTATGCTTTTGGTAAGACAAGACACTGGGCAAACAAATGTCCAGAAAATAAAATGAATCTACAACACAAACTTTGTGAGTTGTTCAGTACACAGTATGATCCCTCTGAATGGAATCTAGTTCAATCCCTAGAATAAGAAGATGAAGGATTCTCAATTCACGACTCTAAAGCTGAATATGATTCAGAGACAAAACCTGAATTAAAATTAAGAAAATTGAAAATTGATTCAGATGACAGATATGATGGTGAGCATACGTTTACCAGTAACTATTTCGTATTAGAATCTTTCATGTTTTCAGTCCCATCTATCATACAACATATTGAAGAACTGGAGGAAAGAAAGGCCAACCTTTCTCTTGGTCTAGTTATCATTAGAAGAAGAATACAATAGAAAATAGATTGCTTATCAGAAAAGTTGCCAAAGTGCTTATCAATGTGCGTCTTATCTTTTAAACAAGATTACTTGCTTTGAAAATAAGGTCAAGAATGAAAGAGAACAATTAGATACAATAGATACTAGTATACAAAGTTATTTGCATCAACTAGATGATTTGAATTCTGAGTATATATAGCTTACAATGAAAAAATATCACAGCTTCTATCTAGCTGATCCATCACAACCTTTTAAGACAATTCTTGAGCAAAACATTCTCAATGATCACATGGTCATTTCCATTGAAATAAAAACATATGGTTACAAACTATATAGTCTTGATCCTTAGGTAGACATTGGTGCCATGGGAAGTTGCTGTAAATACAATGCAATTCCTACATATTTTTGGCATCCAACACAAATACATTTCTATGTTGTCCACAAAGAATTGATTAAGATTGATTTTATTGCCCAAGATTTTCCTATTCTGTTGGGAAATATTATGTTACATTGTATTGTTTAGATTCAAGAGATGATGTCCTTCTTGGACATTATTTTTTCAAGAAACATTTGCCAATGGCGGTTAGAGAAGACTCTATGGAATTTACCATCCAAGGTTCAAAAGTGGTAGTTCTAGTCAAAATAACATTTATAGTTAGAATATCTATAGACAAGCTAGACATTGTTGAAGAATCTATGAAAGACATGACCAAAATTAAAAAAAATAAGTCAAGTATGCTAACCTTCATGGTCAAGATATTTTGGTAGATATTACCAAAGAATTGAAAAAAGAATGCACTTCATAATATCCATATGCATTCTGGACACGGGAAAAATATCAGATAACTCTCCCATACAAGCAAAATGTAGTGATCAAGCTGCATAAAGCTTCTACAAATAATATGAGTCCCAGTGAGAAAAAGGCCTACAAAGAAGAAATTCAGTAGTTGTTAGAAAGAAGATTAATTGAGTCATGTAAGAGTGCATGGGCTTTTCCAGCATTTTATGTAAACAAACATTATGAAAAGAAATGAGGTAAGAAGCAACTTGTTGTAAATTATGATGCTTTGAACCAAGCATTAGAGCCTGTTTAGATATCTATTACCTCATATAGACTTGCTTTTATCAAAAATTTCAAAAGCTAACATATATAACAAGTTTGATCTGAAAAGCGGATTTTGTCAAGTCGGGATAGCTCCAAAAGATCGATTCATGACAACTTTTGTTTTTCCTCATGGATAGTATCAGTGGATAGTCATGCCATTCGGGATAAATAATGCTCCCTCAGAGTTCCAAAAAAGAATGGGAGACATTTTCAGGCCACTTGAATTTATCATTGTATATATAGATGATTTACATTTGTTCAGTAGAGACATAGCAGAGCATAAAATGCATCTAGAAGAATTTTATACATATGTTTATAAGCATGGTATAGGTTTGTCTTCATCACCTGGAACATTTGTCATAGCTCATACTGTGATATAATTTTTAGGTTTTCAAATATCCCAAGGGAAGATTTCACTCCAACCTCATGTACTTCAGAAATTGCTGCATTTCCCACACAGATTGCCATATTTAAACTCAGTTCAGTAGTTCCTTGGTTGTCTAAACTATAATCGGAAATTTTATCAAAATCAAGCGAAAGGTACTAAGATGCTTCAACAAAGGCTAAAGACATGTATAGAATGGATAGATGCAATGACTAATGTAGTAAAAAGGATAAAATATCACATTCAAGAGATTCCTCCTTTATCACTTCCAAATCAAGATCTTCCCTACATTTTAGAAACTGATGCTTCAGATCAGGTATGGGAAACGGTATTACTTCAAAAGCATTATAAACGTCAAGTAGTGTGTGCTTACACCTCTGGTTCTTTTTCTAATACTGAGATCAAATATCCCTCTTCCCATAAAGAAATTTTAGCAGTTAAGAAAGGGATACACAGGTTTCGGCTCTTTCTTAAGAGTGTATATTTTATAGTTCGCACTGATCTCTAGCACACAAAAGGAATGCTTGGAAATAAAAAATTGCTCAAACAAGGTAATGCTAGAGTTTTAAGATGGGATTTATGGCTACATGTTTTCAACTTTTACATAGTATATAAAGTAGGCAAGGCGAATTCTTTAGCTGACATGCACACCAGGGAAGGTTCCCCAATTCATGATATGAAGGTATTCACCCAAGGTGAATCTTCTGCTTCTCAATGCAGTAGGAGAAACATGAGAAATACATTTTATATACAAATTTGTCATAAATGCCATCTACATTTTTCATTGATTATTTTGGAGATAGAATAAAGAGTCTTCCAACATAAATCCATCAACGACTCCTGTAGTCCGGAGTTGATTCTTTTGAAGCAAGACACAATTATGATATTAATTATAACATGTTGACTAATCATGTAAATATGGTTATAGACCATTTCCAATTTCTTTCAATGGAGATCCAATTTTATGCCTATATCTTTGCTCCATCCCTGAGGTGGATATATTTGTATGCTCTTCATTAGGTTCCTCATGCACATGCCAAAATAATTATCTGCTTCTATTGTGAGGAAATCCAAAATAATTATAGGACATGGAGCCCATGGATGAAGATATTTTTCCTTTTATATATTCCTAGAATTTTTGCATTGGAGAAGGCTTCTCCATTTTGGTTCATTTCAACATTACAACATTACAACATGATCTAGAAGAAGGTGCTCTTGCATTTAGCGTGTTCCAGTTTGACTTGTTATGGAAAGGATCGGTGGTTAAATATAACCCTGACACTAGCCAAGAGGTATATTTCATTATAGAAAATAAATTATTTGGTGACATTTCTATTCCTGAATACTTTCTCCAAAGATATTTTCAGCAGTCACCCTTTTCTGCCTGTTTTCAAGAAAACCCTCAAATTTGGATGGAGAATATTTTGTTGTATGGTACTGCAAGACTTGAACAAAAATTTCATGCATATCTAGAAAGGAGTTCTGACAACTATAATGATCATGATGGATTTGATTTTGAGTACTTTGATTCTGATCATAGTCCTTAAGATTAGCTTTAAGTCTCAACTTTCGTGGGCTCTCGTGAAGAATCTCCACTTTGTAATTTTGGTACATTCATAATGGCCCATCATGTGTTTTGGAAATTTGTTTCTTCACTTTATGTTATTTTTTTCGTGGGTTCCTTTGAAAAGAATATCCATAGTGTGATTTACTGAATATTTTTCGTAGCTTGTTATCTCTTCTAAAGATTTGTCAGATAAGTTGTCATGTCACTTCTGAAGATTCTAGCTTCCTCAAGATGCTCTCATTTACCTATAAAAAGAGAAGTGTTCTCAGTTGTAACTATACGGAAAGGGAGCCCAAGTATTCCAAGAGTTCTAAGAGTCATAATGAGTTGATGTCTATAATTCTCCGAGCGAGAATCCTGTGTAATAACATTCTATGATAATATAATATCAATTTGGCTCATATATCTGTGTATTGTGCGCTTTTCTAGAGGGTATCTAAATCCATCTGTAGTGTTAAAATTTAGTAAATTTTACAAATTCATTGTCAAAATTGTAATCCATTTCCATTACCGGAGTGACACAACTAAAAATGACCAAATAAATGACCAGTTGTTATGTGGTCATTTTTAGTTTAGTTCTTATCGCGCGATCAAATTGGTCATTTATCTTGGTCATTTTTAGTTTAGTTCTTATCCTATGACCAGATTGGTCATTTATCTTGGACATTTTTAGTTAGCTCACTTAAAATTTATCAATTTTGGTCATCTATCCCTTGAAAAAACTGTGGTGACCAATGTTTTTGGTCTTCTGGTCACTTATCTCTCATTTTTTACCAATGTTCTAACAACATTGCATGGTAAAAGAAAGCTAACACATGTTGGCCTTCAAATGTTAGCTTTGCATCTAACACAACCGATGATTGTCTTCAAATACATTGCACCATGAAGGAAATCTAACTTGGGTTATCGTTCCTTCTAACAACATTGCAGGGTAAATTAAAGCTAATGCATGATAGCCTTCTTATGTTAGATTTCCATCTAACAAAACCATATTGTTGTCAAATACATTGCACCATGAAGGAAATCTCACTCAGGTTAGCTTTCCTTCTAACAACATTGCACGTTGAATGAAATCTATCACGTGTTAGCCTTCATATGTTAGCTTCCCATCTAACATGACCACATTGTTATCAAATACATTGCACCATGAATAAAATGAGACTGAGGTTAGATTTCCTTCTAACAACATTGCGTGATGAATAAAAGCTAAGGTGTGTCATCCTTCATATGTTAACTTTCCATCTAACACAACCACATTGTTGCCAAATAGATTACACCATGAAGGAAATATGACCCGGTTAGCTTCCCTTCTAATAACATTGCATGTTGAATGAAAGATAATGCATGTTAGCTTTGCATCTAAAATGACCACATTGTCATCAAATACATTGCAACATGAAGTAAATCTAACTCAAGTTAGCTTTCCTTCTAATAACATTGCATGGTGAAAGAAAGCTAATGTGTGTTAGCCTCATATGTTAGCTTTCGATCTAACAAAACCACATTGTTATCAAATACATTGCGCCAAGAAGAAAATATAACTTGGGGTTATATTTCATTCTAATAACATTGCAGTGTGAATTAAGTCTAATACATGTTGTCCTTCATATGTTATCTTTCCATGTAACTTGTTTGCTTCCCGTCATAGCCCATTGGATAAAATTAATACATAATCCACAAAAAGGAGGTGAGTTCATCCTGAGAAGCTCTAATATTGGAATACCTTGAAATTCACCTCTTATTTTGGCCTCTCCCAAATATTCACTTATCCCTTCAACAACCAGTAGGAATACAGGGGGAGATAGGGGGAACCGTTGTATCAATCCCTATTCCACATGAAAAAAGATGAGGAAGATCCATTTATAAGGAAAATAAAATAATTTGGCATTAGACAACTCATAACCTGGTTAATAAAAGACACATCAAAGACTAAATGAGTTAGTAAAATCCCGATATACAACACACTTACCCTATAATATGCTTTTGAAATATCAATCTTTAGGAAAAATCTTTTGATTTTGGCTGATTTGATACTGTGGATCCCTTCTAGAGAAACTATAATTGCTTCATGTATTTGTCTTCCCTCCATACACCCAAATTGTTCTCTAGAAATATTCTCTGATAGGATATTTTTTAATATTATAGAAATCACTCTGGAAATAATTTTGTAGATACATTTACATATAGATATAGGCCTGAATTCCTCGAGAGACTATGGATTTCCATTCTTCAAGATTAATGCAAAAAATGTGGATTTCAGAGGGGGATGCATATGTTTGTTTAATCGGGATTCCATAACCACCTGCAAAACGACCTTACCTAAGAGATCATAGAAACTCAGATTAAACTCAATTTTCCATCGATATGGACTTGGACTTCTATCCTTCTAAAAAATATGAATCATTGTTTGTAGTTCCTCTTCCATGAAATTCCCCATGAGAGACTGGTTGGAGTCTTCATTGACATAGTTGGGGAAATGTTCTGCCATCCTGACAATCTCTCCAATAGATACTCACTCTTCCGCTTTGAACAGATTCCGGGAATGACTATTCCCCAATTGGGAAAGTTCCTCAAAAGATGAGACCTCTCTTCTATTCTGATTATTTAGTCCCTACATGGTGATTGAAATCTTCCTGCCCTTTGCATATGACTACACGAAAATTATATTCGCGTCTCCACTTTCCAGCCAAATTCCACCTATATTTAATCTCCAAGCCTCCTCTACATCATCTAGAATCTCCTTGCGAGTATTCTCAAGGGATTTCAGATCATCTCTATCATCCCTTGATGAAACCCCCCCCTTCAAAATCATAAATGGTTTTTGGAGCCAATCCCACCTCTTTTAGTTCCTGCTCTTCTCTTTGTCTTTTCAAATGAGACCATTCCATCACAACCTTATTGACATTTTTCAGATTTGAAGACATCTGAAGTGTTTTTGAGATCACCATTTGGTGATGAAAGCGTATCCATGTACTCTTTACAAACTCCTAAAAAATCTCCTCTTTTATTGATGATGATTTGAATTTGAAGAGCCTTTTAGCTATTTCAGTCCACCCCCACTTTCCATAGTAATAGGAAAGTGATCAGATTCACCTCCATTGTCTACCCATTATCTAAAATGAAAAGTGCCCTCCAAAACCTTTTCAAATATCAAGAATTGGTCGATTCTTTTTGCAATGTGGTCTTCCCACTACAAGAAAAAAGGCCTTTGGCAAGGGAACAAAAATTCACTATAATCTCCTTGGAAATGGTCGAAAGGTCCTCCGTTACCAAGAACTGAACATCACAAAAGGAAGCGTAGCCAAAAGTAAAGGAGATATGGAGACGAGCTAATTCCACCACCCGTAATCGTTATGGAGTAGTCTAATTCTTCGACAATTTCTGGTTTTAGAATTTTCCATCACAACATGACCATCCCCTCATTATATGTGGCTAGCTCTTCTTCTAGCACTGAATTGTTAATGCCATCCCCACTAGAGTAACGTCCCCACCTGTCTACCCTATAGCATTGTCTGATCCCTCCACTAGATTAAACATGCATTAACTGCAGGTGGCAAGTTGGTGCATCCATCTCCATAATGTCTGTCACCCTCCTCCACTCACATTGCACTACTCCATTGGACCCTCGAACAAAGATAATTCCCATCACCCTCCTCTTCTCTCATTTCACTACTCCAACAGACCCTCAAAGCAGACATGTCACTAGGAAACAAAATATCTGCTCATTTAGGTTGAAACTATATCTCTGAAAAGTATTAATTTTGGCATTTCCCATGTTATAATGGCCTCATATTTTCAATGAAAAGGAGCCAAACAAACTAGTTTTTAAGTGTTGTATAATGTGACAACATGCTTGTATGACAAATATTGATATATAGGTGAGAGAGATTGATTTAGTTTGTGGATGGGTGGCCTAAAACATTTACTAAGATTGCTTCTTCAACAAATTAAAACTACCATCCAAACAATTTTTACTATCTCACGATTGACGTAGGGTATCATAATTCCAGTTTAGACAACATAATCAACCCAAAGTGTCAAAAATCTTGTTTGGACAACATATTGATTAGATGCAAGTCAATGAGTTTCAGAATTACAATTTGGATAACAAATTGATATGATTTAGGTATTTTTCGCTACTACAAAACATGACATTGGTGAGGGTCATGCTTGTGGCAGGCCTTAAAGGGTCTTCACCAATGTCACAAATGATGATGAACCTTAAAAAGCATCGTTTTTATTGTATTTGGAGACATTCATTTAAGGTTTGTCACCAAAACTCTTTTCAGTGACACTTTTTGTGATGGTTATTAAAGGCTCGTTGCCAATTCTCTCTTTAGTGACACTTCTAGTGATGATCCTTTAACAACCCTCATTAATATCCATTAGTGAGGGTCATGTTTGTGACGGACCTTAACGGGCTATCAACAATTCACATAGGATGATGGATCTTAAAGAACCATCATTATAATCGTCTTTGGAGGCATTCCTTTAAGGTTTGTTACTAAATCCTTTTTCAATGACACTTTTGGTGAGGGTTGTTAAGGGCATGCTACAAATTCTCTCTTTTGTGACACTTCTAGTGATGATCCTTTAATGGCCCCCACTAATTCATTTTTTGGTGACTATTAGTGACAATAAAAAATGTAATTCTAATGAGTTTTTAATTGATGATTCTATGTGACCATTTCTATAAGTATTATGCATGTAGGTATTATGTGTGTTTGAGTTAAGTTTCCCTTGTGGATTTTATTAGTTATTTATTTCTTTGCTTCAATAGGGTAGCGTGGCTTCGTGAAGATAGATTTGTATTTGCAGTTATTGTTGCCTTGAAGTTTCCACTTCATTGCTTCCCTATTCGCCTTGCAATCTAGAGCCATGCTTTTACGGAGATGGAAGATAGATGTTTGGTATGTAATATAATCGGAAATAATGGTGTATTTATGAGATTCAATGGATTCAGAGATCGAGTCTGATGGGATGCAAATAAATCAAATACAACCAATTAAAATATTCAATTAAAATCAATTCAATTGCCAAGAGAAAGTCAACATCTAAGAGAATCCATGGTATGATCGGCTTGCATTTGAATCGTGTAGAAGCCTCTCCATCTATTACATGTGGATGCTAGGAGACATGAAATGCGATGTACATCTATCAGGATACCAAGAGGATACCATAACCAATGTAATTCTTGAATTTCCATCCATCAAACTCATCCACTAATGTCAACTCAACGTCGGTCAAAGTTACAATGTCACTAGGCGAGTCACAATAGGAATCACTATGGGAGACCATTAAAAGAAAAAAAATGATGTTGAAATCAAACCATACTTCTCATGACATTAGAGTAGTCCGTAATAAAGGGGATACAAAAAATTTCACCCTTAAAACACTTTTAAATCATCATGGTCAAACTTGGTTCCTGTTGGTCTAAATATATACGATATGTATGTCAACACTTAATTGTCAACCCGAGAAGGTAACCTTCAAGGAACCAACACCATATGTGCAGGATTGGCTTCACACACAATCTACTCTATCCAAATTTAATTCAACTAGCTAAGAGTAATTCAAAACTGTAATAACTGCTTCAACTTTAAATGGAAGAAAAATCCTATTTAACCACAATCTTAAAGAAGACAAATCTTGTTTCCTTAATTATGCACATAAGATAATTTGAATTTGATCTTCAATAGCCTAATACAGAAACTCTGATCACCTAATGGACATTAACTAATACGTCAAGATTCTTGTGTCCATCAATGTTCTTTGCAATCTTATTAGTCAGAACTATAGCTTTGAAATTACTTCTTAACTCCTTTCAAAACTTGATTTACTTCCCTTACACCTTATTAAGATGTTTTGGAAATGAATCCAAAAACAATCAAGCAAAGTGATATTTCTTTCAATATTTAAAACCCATCTTCAGTTTAATGAAATAACATTAATTCAAGATGAAACTGTTGTAACTCTGCTAATCTTCACTATTCATTTCTACCAATTGCTCTATTTTGCTCTTAACTGCAAATCTATACTAATATGTCAATTTACCACACCATTCCTCAAATAGACTAAACTTCTGTAGAATGATTGAAACTAACTATGCAATTTATGCATCTCATCTTATCCATTACAAAGTATTGAAAGAAAATCTTAAATCATTCCCATATGTCTTAACTGAAATATTCTAGAACACTCCTTACTCAAAACTATTGAATTGTAAAAATGCAACATAATTTGAAACTGTAATCAATAATAAAAATGTTTCAAAACCTCGAATTGCATAATCGAAAGCATATGTCAAGACAAGGGGCCCTTTATGTCTTCAACAATGACTAGCTAATCAATTCATCACATGAGGACCAGATAAAACTGAATTATTAAAATATGTATATATAATGATGCGCAGTCACTTCTGGTTCATCTTTGTTTACAAAAATAAAAGAAACACTATCTATCAACAGAAATGAAACTATCTATCAACTTGATTTTTTCTATCATTCCCCCTTCCTTCCTTTTTGCAAAGCACAGGATTGGTTCTTAAAGTTTGAACATTTATTACAAAATAAACAGAAATCCCCCTTTTTAGAAACAGTTTTCAAAAACTGTTACATATAACAACTATTTACATAGAGAGGGAGCAATCAACCATAATGAGGATTTCGAGGCCGTGTACTCATGAGACGAAGTGCATGAGGACAAGGCACTCATTCTAGATATGCGCCAAGCATTAACAACTAGAAGTTATGAAGCATCTTGCACCCCATCTTTGACTAATCATTCATGTTTATTCAGGAGTAGTTGAGGATGGATCTGTAGGTTCATAGCCATATTGGGTCCTTGTTCTTCATCACCTATATCCTCAAATTCCATCAAAACAACTGGATATATGAGAACTAATGATGGTGTAACTGAAACTGTGATGTGTATCAAGGTTTGATCCAGGTGGTAGGAACTCAACTGTACAACAGGAACTAAGCTCATAATATCATTATGATGTAGGAGCATTGAGGCATAGGTAGAGTAGCCGAAGATGATCGACATATGGAGTCGACTAGGGGGATCTCCGATGACCACTGGTGCGAAATAAATATTGGTTGTCGGAGCAAATAAGTCGAGCAAAGAACTATTGAAGTGTGATCAACAAAAGGAGGAAAGGTCAAGAGTCAACATGTCTGAGGTCGACAGACGACAGAGTGTGGCGAAAGGAGTCGAGGTGTCGACAGGTTGTCGAACCATGACATCGACATGTTTTAGGAGGAAGCTAAGTGATGAGGAAGGGGCGAACTGGCAAAGCAGACGATGCAAAAGGAAGCTGACGAGTATGCCAAAGGCCGACCGAAGATAGTATGGTTGACACAGTGACAAGACCGAATGTAGTAGCAGAGTCATAAGGACACACATAAATTCAAGCAGAGTACTTGGTAGCCATTTGAAGTTGCTAAGGAAGTTATGAGCAATTATTGAAGGTGGTTGAAGACACGCCAAGTGTCACCACAGGTGGAGGTTGTGCAGCACGGTATGGGACGCTGACAACTGTAGGTTTGTACGATCGGGGAGGATTCAGCGGACATAGGAAGCATGTTTCATGGATTAGAGTGATCTCGAGAACAACACTAGAGCACCAGCAGGGTAAAAGACTAGTGCGCGGGAATAGAGGGGGGGCAGTTAGCTCATCAGAGAGTTAGTTCCAGTTTGAAAGTTGATATATAGATTGGAGAGAATAGTCACACATCGACCGAATGCAGGAGAGATCAGATCCATAGCTCAACAAGCGCTTGCATTCAGCAGAGTTCGTGAGAGGGTGACGATCGACACACAAAGAAAGCATGCATTTACTTATGTATATTGTAAAGGTTGAGGCTGACCAATTAGTTGTTTCAATTCCTTTCATTTAAAATTGTAACCTTTGATTCGATTGAAGTAATAGAAGCCAGATTCTGGCATCCTGTTTACATCCAGTTCATGTGAAATTGTGTGTGTCATGTGTTACTATTAAGCAAGAACCCTTGTCGGGTGCCCTTGCGTCAATTGGTATCAGAGCGGGTTGTATCCTGAGAGCAGCAATATCCTGCAGATAAGAGAGACTAAGAGTGTGTTAACAGCTCCAGCTGCGGTTGGGTAGAGTTGTGCACGACTTGTGAAAGTTTAGTTGCTATTGGATGAGTGGGAGTTTCAACTATGGTTGAAAATGGCTCACAGAGGCGTTAATGTCCGAGGAGTTGGACGAAGAGTGCGCGGTGCAGTAGTCACAGATGATCGTGAAATGTTCAACGAGTGCATGCAAACAATGCGAATTTTGACTAGTGAAGTCACAGCGATCAAAGAAAGCCAAAGGTGTGGATGCGTTCCTGATGCGTTAGACCAAAGAAATGAGGAAGTCGAAGAGGTGGAACCACGGGAAGTAGTAGGGGAAGAGCCAGAAGACAAACTCATTTAGCTTTTGATGAAAATGAGAGGCCAGACAAAGATAGATGCACATACCTACTTAGGAATTTTGGATCCATAAGACTTAATCGACTGGTTCAGAGAAATGGGAAAATACTTCGACATAGAGCAAATTGAGGACCCTAGATGGGTTAAGACTGCATGTCTGAGGTTTAAGGGTCATGCCTCATTGTGGTGGTACAATGTACAAGCTGACAGAGTCAATAAAGGAAAGGATAAAATCAAGTCTTGAGACAATATGGTCGCCAAGTAGAAGGGGAAGTTCTTTCCAGATGACTATGTGATTTCCTTGTTCCGGAAGGTACAAAACTTTCGACAAAAAGAGATGACCATGAAGGAGTACACGGAAGAGTTCTACAAATTGTCGATAAGGTTGGGGTATACCAACGAAGGAGAAGAAGCTGTTGCTAGATATGTGAACGACTTGAAGTATGCCATGCAGGATGAGTTGAGCCTATCAAGGTTTAGGGTGGTCGGTAAAGCCTACCAGTTAGCTCTGAAGGAAGAAGAGAAATTGTCGAGGAAATATGCATCGACCAGGGGGAGGATGACTAGTCCGGGTGCGAAGAGTATTTCCATGAAAGGCCAAAGTAGTGGATACAAGAGAGAAGCCGTTGAAGACAACCGACATGTGGAAGAGAGATCGACTAAAGAGAGCACAGGAAAACCGATGTGGTGGTCGAGAGACACGCAGTCAAGGTGCATATGGTCTAAATGGTCCATCCGAAAGAAAAGGAGCTGATAGAATAGTTGTGGTTCGTTACAAGTGTCGATGAGTTGGACATAAGGAATATGAATGCCAAAAGAAACTACATGATGTAGAGGAGTTGAAACCCAGATGTCAAAAGGATGAGCAAGTCAACGAGAGGGAAGAGTCGATATCCAACATCAGTGAAGGTGGGAAAAGAAAGAGTCATGCCATGATGATTAGGAGGATGTTGGTTCAGGATGACTGACATGAAGAGAAAGAGCCAGTACAACGAAATGATATCTTTCAAACTAGAGTGCGGATTAGAGAGTGGTATTGAAAGACCATAATTGATGGTGGCAGTACAAAGAATCTTGTGTCGACAGAGGTCATTGACAAAGCAGCGTTGAAGTGCCAGGAACACCCACACCCATACAAGATCTCATGGTTGCAGAAAGGACACCATGTGAAGGTGCCCAGACAATTCCTAATTAAATTCAAGGTCAGGAACCTATAGGACAACATGATGTGCGACGTAATCCCAATGGATGCATGTCATCTGTTGTTAGGGAGATCATGGAAATATGATCGGAGGATGATCTATGATGGTTGAGCAAACACAGTCATAATGTGGAAAAATGGCATGCGAAGCACTCTGAAGCCGAAACAGGAGGATCAAGCTAGCTATAGGAAGAGCGAGAGAAACTATTGGGAGAAGCGAGTTCTGATGTTTTTAGCCAAGGGATTCCTCACGAAAGAGGAAAAGAAGTCAGGATGTTTCGCCATCATTCTGAAAGGGCCATGTGTCGAGAGGTCGACAATGGAGGGAATTCTGGTTGAGGTAGAAAAGATGCTCGATGAGTTCAGGAGCATAGTAGTCGACGAAGCACGGACGGGATTGCCACCGACGAGAAGCATATCCCATCAAATCGAATTTTTTCTAGGATTGAGTTTTCCAAACAAGGCACTACATAGAATGACTCTGGCGCAAAGTCAAGAACTCAATCGATAGGTCCAGGATTTGTTAGACAGAGGATTGATCAGAGAAAGTATGAGCCCTTACGTGGTGCCAGCAGTATTAGCGCTGAAGAAAGGTGGAGAATGGAGAATGTGTATAGACTCCAGAGCCATCAACAAGATCACAATCAAGTATTGGTTTCCATTGCAGAGAATGGATGACTTGATGGATTGCTTGAGTGGAGAGAAGTACTTCACAAAGATCGACCTGAAGAGCGGTTATCACCAGATTAGGGTTAGAGAAGGAGATGAATGGAAGACGACATTCAAGATGAGAGAAGGGCTGTATGAGTGGTTAGTCAGATTGACTAATGCGCCTAGTACATTCATGCGATTGATGAATGAGGTACTGAAACCATTCTTGGGTAAGTTTGTTGTAGTGTACCTAGACGACATCCTGATATTTAGTCGAACCAAGACAGAGCACTTGGAGCACATTTGACAGGTATTGCAGAAGTTGCAGGAAGAGAAGCTGATGGCAAACCTACAAAAGTGTTTCTTCAAGAAGGAAGAACTGGTGTACTTGGGATTTGTAATCTCGGGTAAAGGATTATTGATGGACCTAGAGAAGGTGAAGAAAGTATTGGATTGGTCCAAAATGACAAGTGTGACTGGAGTAACAATTTTCCATGGACTTTCCAGTTTTTATAAGAAGTTCATCAACGGATTCAGTTGGATTTGTGCAACTTTGACAGAGTGCATGAAGAAAGGGGAGTTTAAGTGTACGAAAGCTTCATAGAGAGATTTCGACAAGTTGAAGGAAAAGGTCATTGAGATCCCACCATTAGCACTCCCAGATTTCAAAAAAAAAATCCAAGTCAATTGCGACACGAGTGAAATGGAAATTGGAGCACTGTTGAGCTAGGACAGTCGACCAATTGCATTCTTCAGCGAGAAGTTGGATGATGCGAAGTGGAAATATTCGTTTTATGACCAAGAATTCTATGCTATTGTCCAATCATTGAAGAAGTGGAGTTATTTGTTTCCCAAGGAATTTGTGTTTTACAAAGATCACCAAGCATTGAGGTATTTGAATACACAGTTGAAGTTAAATCAACAACACATGAAATGGGTCGAATTCCTGCAAGGATATACCTTCATGTTGCGACATAGGTTGCTTAAGTCATGTTGGGTCCTGAAATTGTCTTTTATAACGATGTTATTTACATTAATTTCCCATCCTATTTACTGTGATTTAATACATTTATGTTCAACAAGGCTATCTTTTACTTTGCTTTATCAATTAAAATCTTGTAAATAAAAGAAATTCCTAATCTCTTATTTTTTAATGTATTAAATGCAATAATTGTGCAAATCGTAAGCATTTCAGTACTCCATCCGACCCTTCATCCAATCCTAAGTTTCGCATAGGTTTAATGGCATGTTTCTTATTAGGTTCTTGGCTTGTTTTATCCTCGCCTTCTATTTTTCACCGGTCCTATTGATCCTGCATATGCAAATAAAAAACCATGAGTGATGATGAGCTTTGAGCATTGATTTAAAATTAAATAAGGAAGAAAATAAAAAATATTAAAAAATTGAAATTAAATAAAGAAAATAAAAATATTAGAGAAATGGGAATTAAATATTAAAACAAATATATTAAATCCATTCATACTAAATTAACCAAACCATAAAGTGCATTATGACATGGATTGTAATAATTCAAACCATATGTCACGTGGCCAATCGCCTTTAATTTATTTTAAAGTGGGTTCATATATGTGTATCATTCCCATATATCATCTCTTTATAAAACCATTTTCTTTAAGACTTTATATTTAATATATATACCATTTCATATTTTGGTAACTAACGGATTTTATGTTTTCTGCAGGCCGTGAAAAATGGAACTAAGGAACACACCGTGGAGAAGGGAGCACACGTTATGGGATGGAAAGGAGATGGAACCTAGTTCCCAGGAAATAGAACTCAACCATTATTTAAACCGGGTACCTAACAGTTACTTCATGCAACAACAAAGCATAAAATCCGCTTAGAATCCGGATTTATTAATTAAATTTCCGTTACAGGTCATTCGGACCTTCATTCAGACCTTTATTCGTCTTTCGTCTTTCTGTTAAAATCATGTTTTAACAGACAACAAATTTCAGGATGGATCTGCGAGCAAACGGAGGCGAAATTGGAAATTCTGGAACATGGGTTTTGTGGGGAATATGCCCATTTAGATTACCTGTCGGAATTTCTCAAAAATTTCAAGCCGTTTGAGAGAAATCTGTGGTTCCTTGAATCCCACTTGCCCAGAAAACGGAACAACGTGGCCGACCGTTTCTGAGTCGGTTCCTGTTTTAATGGGTTGTTTCTCTAGCTGTAAGGACTTGTTATTTTTAGAGGTCAACCCTGACCTGCTCTCTCTTTGTAAAAAAATATATAAAGACCCCCAGGATTGAGAGATGGGTGTGGAAAAAGAGTGTGTAATAATTTTCCTAGTTAATGGGAGTTCCAGATTTATGTTGTTGGTGAATAGCTTGAATTAGTTTCAATCCTCTGATTGTTGGGAAGGGCCCCTCATCAACCAGAGGTTTCGTTTTGTGTATTTTATATTTTCTGTTCTATAAGTAAATAGTTTGTTTCTCAGTTATTTAATTATCTTTGTTTTTCTATAGATGACATTTTGTTGTTCATGAAATATAGTTTTCTTTTAGTTTACATGTAATTTGTATTTTCAGAATTAATACGGCCGGTCGTTTACACTATTCGCTTATTCTTTCTTTCAGCATTTAATTCGAACTTAGATAAAAATTTCCAGAATTTGCAGCCATTTCCAGAATTGTGAATATTGAATTTTATACAGAGATAATTAATTAGAATCCAAGTTGATTTCCCTGTACTTAACATGTCCTGTAGCTTTAATTTAACTTTATAAAACTTATGTGAATCCTTACACATATAAATCCTGCATACATCAGCTTAAAGAGAGCATTAATCTGTGTGGAGAGGGCATAAATCTCACTTGCGTGCAATACTAATCCTGTGTATGAGGTTAATGCACATCATTGACTAAATTTGATTTTAAAAGTGCATACATTGGAGCTTTAAGTGGGGTATTTTAGATGTTTTAGGAATATTTTATTTAGAGATGTTTTAGATGTTTACGTAGGGATGTTTTAGGAATTAGTTATTTTCTTAAAAATCATTTGTTTATTTTAGGAATTAGAACTCTCTTTTAAACCAATGGTTAATTATTTGTTTTTAATTAGAAATTCGATTTAAGATTGTTTTCTTGTAAAACATTTTATAGTTTAAAATTTAAAATTTTAGATTTTGCTTAAATTTTTTTTATTTCAAATTGGTTTCTTGGCACGTGCTTTAGTTTAAGGTGTTCATAGGTTAGTTTAAAATGATTATGTTTTTTTTACATTTGATAATGTACTTTTAGATTAGTTGATTACATTTAAATTAGTTTTTCATTTATAAAATTTCATAGTTGTTAATTAATTTAATTTGCAATTAGAAATATGTTTGTAATTTACAATTGGTTTTTAATTTTTAAGTTGTTACTTGAAATTATTTTGTTATTTAAAATCAGTTTCACATTTATAATTGGTTTATAGTTTGAGATTAGGTCATAGATTAGAACACACTTTTCAAATTAAATTAGGAATAGAGTTTGGTTTAGATTGTCTTCATTTTTCCCTTTGTATTAGATGCATTAGTTTTCGGTATTTCAAGTTTCGTTTATTTCTGCTAATGCTTTTGCTGTAAACTGTATTTTGCTGTTAACATAATTTACTTTTTAGAATTAGAAATGGTCGACCAAGTTCAATGTTTTTGTAGTTTGCTTTCACTTTTCTTCCATCATCTATAGCTAGATATTGCTTCCAAATTCTCCATCAATTTCTTCTTCCTGTCGTTGTAGGTTAATTCCCTCAATTCATCAGCCTCTTCCTGTAGCTGTAGGTTAACTCTCTTCTTCTCAACCTTCTTCTCACATCTCATAGGATAGTTCATCTTCTTAGATAATGATTAGAGTAGATAATTTCGCATTAGTTTAGCCTCTAACTAATCCATCTATTGCTTCCCTTGCATTGTAGGATCATATGCATCAGCCAGCTAGTAATTAAATTCATCCAAAATTATTCTTTTCCTTAGTTTAAATCATTTTCTTCCATTCGAACTGGCATTCGGACTGTCATTCGGACAGACATTCGGATCGTCATTCAAACCTTTACACTTTCTGCACTATTTTATGCTTTTTCAGAATCCAGTTTCTTCTTCTTTTTAAATGTAATGCTTCTTGCTTCTAATTAATAGTTTTAGATGTAATTTAAATCTTGTTTCATGTTACATAGAATTTTTAATTAAGTTTTGTCATTATTTCCTACTCCCATGTTATCTTCCTTAATCTTATTTTTAACCTTCTTCCAAAGTTAAGTTCTTCATATCTAATTTGCTAATCAGTTATTGTTTCAGAATTTATCAGACTTGTTCCTAGATAGTTTATTTTTAAATAAAGAGTTAATAATTTCATTTTCCAAGTTATTTCAGTTTTGATAGTTTCATTCGTTAATCAGTTTCCTGTTTTCATAGATAGGATAAATTCCTGCATTTGAATTATGAAAGTCATGCATGTAGTTCAAAATCATTTAGTTGCATGTTAGTGTATTTACATATTTAGTTAGCTTAGGTTAGTTCAAGCCTTCAATCCTACACATATAGTGTTTACATCTCATAAACTACCTTCTCGGGTTGACAATTTAAGTGTTGACTTATATAGCATATATTTTACCCAACAAGTCAAACAAGGTTGCCGATGCACTAAGTCGAAGAGTTGCATTGTTGAACACGACAACAGTTCAGGAAATCGGAATAGAGTCGGTGAAGATAGAGTATGATATCGACGAGGATTTTGCGAAAGCATGGGAGGCTTGTCGTGAACTGTGGAGTGTTGATAGAACTCCATACTAGGATTATTTCATCCAAGAAGGATACCTGTTCAAGGGACAATAGTTGTGTACTCCCAGAGGATTAGTAAGAGAGAATCTAATCCAAGAGTTGCACAGCGATGGATTAGCAGGTCATTTTGGCATCAATAAGACCAAGGCATTGGTAAAAGAGAAGTATTATTGGCTAGGAATGATGATAGATGTCGGCAAGTGGGTACGGTAGTGTCAAGTTTGCCAGTTGGAAAAAGGAAGAAGTCAGAACACGGGGTTGTATACACCATTAACTATACCGAATACCCCATGGGAACACCTAAGCATGGATTTTGTGCTAGGATTTTTGAAGACACAGCAAGGTAGCGACTCAATTTTGTTGTAGTCGATAGATTTTCGAAGATAGAACACTTTATTCTGTGTTAGAAGACAAGTGATGCCATAAGAATTTTTGTACTATTCTTCAAAGAGATAGTTAGATTGCATGGGTTACCGAAGAGTATAACAACAAACACAAATACCAAGTTTATGGGGCATTTAGGGAGAACCCTATGGAAGAAACTGGACACAAAGTTGCAGTTCAACTCAACATATGATCCACAGACAGACGGATAGACCGAGGTGGTAAACATAAGTTTGGGAAACCTTCTGAGGTGTTTGACGCCTGACAGACCTAAGCAGTGGGAGAACATGTTGGCGCAAGCAGAGTTCGCGTACAATAATTCTCTGAATTGGTCGATAGGCTTGAGCCCATTCTAGATTGTTCAGGGACGAAGCCCACATGGCGTGGCAGATTTGGTCGAGTTACCGACCGAAATCAAGAAAAGCACAGATGTAAAATCATTCGCAGAGCATATGAAGGAAATGCATGAAGACGTGCAAAATCGCATAGAAAATAGCAGCACGACATACAATTTGAGAGCTGACAGGAAGAAGAGACCACAGTCGTTCAGCAAAGGAGACTTAGTCTATGCACATTTGCAGAAGGAAATGTTTCTGACAAGAGCATATAACAAGCTGAAGCTAAAGAAAATTGGACCATGTAAGATTCTGAAGAATATTTCAGACAACGCTTATGTCTTGGAGCTACCGAAGGACTTGAGCATTTCACCAACGTTCAATGTCTCATATCTATACAAGTTTGAGGAAGTTTCAAGTAGCGAAAGTGTGGAAGTGTTGAACATCAACTTGACAGTGCAGATTCCAAATCGATATAAAGAGGAAATCGAAGAATTAATAGAGGAATGCCAAGTCGGGAGTATGCGTAGTTCGTGGAGGAAAGAATACTTGGTGCGATGGAAAGATGATAAGTTGCAGGAAGCGACATGGATTTCCGAAGAAGAGTTCAGGATACTAACGGAGCAATCGAGTTCTTTTTCACCTCGGGAGTCTGATTTAGGAGCATCGGGGCCTAGGTAGAGAAGTCAAATATGATTGACATATGGAGTTGACCAGGGGAATCACCGACGAGCAATGGTGCGAAAGAAGGATTGGTTCTCAAAGCCAATAAATCGAGAAAATAACTGTCGAAGTGCGATTGACATAAGGAGGAAAGGTCAAGAGTCGATATGACTGAGGTGGACAGATGACAGAGTGTGGTGAAAATAGTCGAGGTGTCGACTAGTTGTCGAACCACGACATCGACATGTTTTAGGTGGAAACCAAGCGAGGAGGAAGGGGCAAACTGTTGAAATATTGTAACTTCTAAGAATATTAGATTTGTATTATTCCGGAGATGTTTCATTCCTATGATGTGACTTTATTATGTATCCAGAGATGTTTATTCCTCCGATGGATTATGGTAACCAGGGTTATTAGATCTACCATGTGGGGGTCGGCCCTGTGTTAATTTATTAGGGTTTATTAGACTCTCTTAGGAGAGGTCGGCCCCATAGGGTAAAAATTCAGTCGGGAAACAAGTATAAGTAGAGGAGGATGTTCCTCACTTAACTCACTCTTACATCACTCAAAAATTAGCGCACAAGTGAGAGAGAGGTCTGCATAGGAGGTAGAGAAGGAGCTCTAGTCTTGGACTACATCTTGTATTTGGTTGATCATCTTATTGAGGAAAGCTTTGCTGGGTTTTCAACCCCATGAGGGTTTCCTAGGGTAAAATCTCTGTCTATCTTGTGATTGTGTTTCTTTCAGTGATCTTGCTAGTCAAATTAGTATAAAATTAAGATGGTATCAGAGCTAGCCTAAATAGGACATCTTTCACAAGGTGAAAATCTCTCTCTCTCCTCCTCCGGTGAAAATTAGGGTTTCTACAAAAGTTGGTATTTTTGGATTCTGATTGCATAACTGAATAGCCCTCCTCAAAATCGAAGTTTTGAGCCCTGGATTGAGGTTTTTGGTTGGATAGAACTATGGGAAAGTCAAACCCTAGTTTGACCAAAAGTGGAGAGAAGTCCAAAAAACCAAAAATTCTGTTGCAGATCCAGAAGGTGAAAATTTGAAGTTTCCAAAAGCAGAACACACCAGATATTCCAATTCAATCAAGCACATCTCCTGGTAAGTGTTACTCTATCTCTTGAGAAAATTCAATCTCTTTTGAACCCTACAGAAGATGGCTCCAAGCACTAAGCTTGAAGCCAAGCTAGAGGGTATAGAAAATTTTCGGGCATGGAAATACAAAATTGGCCTCATTCTTGAAGAGAATGACCTTGCCTAGTATATCAAGGATGAGATTGCAGAACCTAGAGAAGATGAAGCCAAAGAGAAGTATAGGAAGTATTTGATTAGGGAAAAGGGAATCATTGTTGATTCTATTAAATACCAATTGATTCCTCAAGTGGCATCCAAGAAGACTCCAAAGGAAATGTATGATGCCCTTTCCAGAATGTAAGAGGGAAAGAATATCAATAGGAAGATGAATCTAAGAGCTCAATTAAAGAGCACAAAGATGAACAAAGGAGAATCTGTTCAAGACTATTTCTCAAGGATCTCCCAGCTCAAAGAACAACTAGATGCTATTGGAGATACCCTTGATGAAGATGAACTAGTCATGATTGCTCTAAATGGTCTCACTAGACCATGGGAGCCATTTATCCAAACCATGTGTGCCAGAAAAGAAAGCATGAAGTTTGATGTGGTATGGGAAGATTGCATCCAAGAAGAAGCTAGGGTTTCTAACAGAGAAGCCTTGCTCAAAGAAGATGACCAAGCCTTGGCTACACACATCAAGAGAAGGAGGAATCAATCTTACTTGAAGAAGGATAGTCACAAGGAGTCTCAATCTCCACAAATATTTCAGAAGAAAGGGGGAAGGAAATACTCTTCTTTCCATTGTTTCAATTGTCATAAAGAAGGACACATTGCTAGATTTTGTCCCTCAAAGAAGAAGACAAATATTCACCATAAAAGACATCAAGCACATCTTGCAGAAGATGAAAGTGAATAAGAAGAAGAAGAGGAAGAAAGGCCTCACAAGAAAAGATCTAAAAGAGAAGAAGAAGAAAGGTCCCTCCCCAAGAAAAGATCTAGAAGGAATGAAGAAGAAGATGTAGAAGAGTATGTTCTATTCTCCGCACTCTCAGGATCTATAACACCTGGAGAAGATACATGGCTTATTGATAGTGGTGCTTCAAAGCACATGACTGGACAAAAGAAAACTCTTTCAAAATTGGAAGAAAAGACCTCTCCACAAAAGGTGTCATTAGGAAATGACTATCAATATCCCATCAAGGGAATTGGTGAAGCAAGATACAAGCTTGATTCTGGAACACCATTGAAAATGAAAGAGATATTATATGTACCAGGATTGAAGAAGAACTTACTTTCTATCTCAGCTCTAGATAAGAAAGGTTATAGGGTTGCATTCATAGATGGACAAGTACTAATGTGGTCCAAAGGAAAATCTATTGAGGATGCAATTGTTATTGGTGAAGAGGAAGGAGGTTTATACAAACTCAGGGGACATCCAGAAGCTTCCTTTTTTCATGAAGCCACTAGCCCTAATGAACTATGGCATAGGAGGCTTGCTCATATTAACTACAAAGCACTACCTCATGTGAGTAAGGTTGTCATAGGACTACCATATTTGAATATTGATCATGATGGGACATGCAAGGGGTGTGCAAAAGGAAATAATATCAAGAACCCATTTCCAAAGAGTGAAACAAAGACCAAGAGTATTTTGGAATTGATTTATTCAGATGTATGTGGACCAATTCCGTCCACATCCTTGAGTGGATATGAATACTACCTTACATTTATTGATGACTACTCCAGAAAGACTTGGATTTACTTTCTAAAAGGGAAGAATGAAGTCTTTGGAAAGTTCAAGGAGTTCAAAGCCTTGATAGAAAATCTTTCAGAAAAGAAGATCAAAATACTCAAGACAGATAATGGTGGAGAATACACTTCAAAGTATTTTGAAGTCTTTTGTAAAGAAGCTGGAATCAAGAGGGAGTTAACCACTCCCTATAATCCTCAACAAAATGGTGTTGTGGAAAGAAAGAATAGAACCATCATGGAAGCTGTGAAGACAATGATACATGATCAAGACCTGCCTATGCATCTATGGGCTGAAGCATCTAGGACAACAGTTTATGTGCAAAATAGACTATCCCATAGTGCTCTTGATTTCAAGACTCTAGAAGAAGTATTCACAGGGAAGAAGCTTGAAGTAAGTCACCTCAAGATATTTAGATGTATAGTATACATTAATATTCCAAAATAAAAGAGGACTAAGTTAGATCCTTCCGGAAAGAAGTGAATATTTGTTGGATATTGTGAAACATCCAAGGCATTAAAAATATACATCCTAGGATTTCACCATATGGAGATTAGTAGGGATGTGGCATTTGATGAAGAGATAGCTCTCAAAAAATCTAGGAAGTGCCAGTATGAAGAAGTATATGAAGAAGTTGCACCTCCCAGAATTACAGAGACTGCACCCATATCTGAAGACATAACACCTGAAGACCATGACATGCTAGAACCACCAGAACCCCCCCCCTTTCAAACATTTAAAGGAAAAGAAATCCAGCATGGGCAAGAGATATTATACTAGGAGCAGAAAAGTATGGAGCTCCTGAGGGCTCCACTAGAGTAAGCAAGAAACCAAAGCCATTATCCAACTATATGGCTTTGATGTGTGATCTTGTAGATCAGGAACCTACTAGTTATGAAGAGGCAGTTCATAAGAAAGAATGGGTAGAGGCAATGATAGAAGAATACCAGTCAATAATGGAGAATGATGTTTGGGATATAGTTCCCAATCCAAATGACAAAAGTGTGGTATCTTCCAAATGGATATACAAAATAAAGCATGATGTGGATGGCAGCATTGAAAAATACAAAGCAAGATTTGTGGCCAAGGGATTCTCTCAGAAAGAGGGAATTGACTATGACGAAACATTTGCACCAGTTGCAAGGTACACTTCCATTAGAACCATCATGGCACTTGCATCCATGATGAAATGGAATCTACACCAGATGGATGTAAAGACAACCTTTCTGAATGGTATGATTGAGGAAAAAGTGTACATAGAACAACCTCAAGGATTTGAGGTAGAAGATGGAAGAACCTATGTATGTAAACTAAAGAAGGCCTTATATGGTTTGAAGCAAGCTCCCAGAGCTTGGTATGGAAGAATTGATAGTTTCTTGACAAACTTGGGCTTTACCAAAAGTAAAGCTAATCCTAATTTTTATCTCAAGGTTATGAATGATGAACCTGTCATATTGTTGTTGTATGTGGATGATCTATTTCTGACTGTAAATGAGAAACAAATTATCAAATGCAAAAGGAAGCTCTCATTAGAATTTGAGATGAAAGATCTCGGATTAATGCACTACTTCCTAGGTCTGGAAGTATGGCAAGGACCAGATGGAATCTTTCTCAACCAAAGTATGTATGCTATGGGAATCTTGAAAATATTCTATATGTTGGAATGCAAAGCCATGGCCACTCCCATGGATTCCAACTTAAAACTATTAGTTGATGACTCTTCAGAGTTAGTGGATGTGACTCTATACAGACAGATTATTGGGTCATTAATGTATCTAAAAAATACCAGGCTAGACATATGCTTTGCGGTTAACACTCTGAGTCAGTATTTAGTGAAACCAAGATGGGTTCACTTAATTGCTACAAAGCATGTGATGAGGTACCTAAAAGGTATGATAGATTTTGGTCTCTATTATTGTGGAGATCATGACTTCAGATTGTATGGCTACACAAATGCTGATTGGGCAGGAAGTGTATCAGACAGGAAGAGTACATTAGGTGGATGCTATTGTCTGGGATCTGCCATGATATCGTGGTTTAGAAGAAAGCAGTCAAGTGTGGCTATCAGCACAGCTGAAGCAAAATATATAGCTACCTGCTCTGCTAGTTGCAAAGCAGTATGGCTTCGAAAGTTATTATTAGGATTGTTTGAATTAGAGATGGACCCCACTATGATTCTATGTGACAACCAGAGTTGTATCAAGATGATAGAGAATCCAGTGTTCCATGATAGGTCAAAGCACATAGAGATCCGATATTTCTATATACGAGATATGGTGCAGAAAGGAACTATAAAGTTTGAATTTGTAGGCATTGATGAACAAGTTGCCGATATACTTACCAAACCTCTATCTCGAGTAAAGTTTGAGTATTTCTGAGACAAGCTTGGTGTGGTTCAGAAGGACCCTCCTCGAAAGGGGGAGTGATATGGTTGATAAATCTTTGGGTACTAGTATCGATGAGGATACCTACATTAATGAGATTCCCTATATTGACTTGTATTTGATAATATGTATACTTGTCTTGATGAGGATACTTGTATTGATGATGTACCTATATTGATGAGGATACTTGTATTGATGATGTACCTGTATTGATGAGGATGATTGTATTGATGATATGTATACTTGTATTGATGAGGATACTTGTGTTGATGATGTACCTATATTGATGAGGATACTTGTATTAATGATATGTATACTTGTATTGATGAGGATACTTGTATTGATGATGTACATGTATTGATGAGGATACTGTATCGATGAGGTGGGGATTGTATCATCCCTGGACTTCGGTCCCTTGAATTGATCCGTAGACATATGTCTTCGAGAATGAAGTCCTTAGTGGACAGGTGGTGATTGTATCATCCCTGGACTTCGGTCTCTTAAATGATCCATAGACGTATGTCTCCGACAAGTGGTCCTTAGACTTTGTCTAAGTTGATGAATGGATTGCATCATCCCTAGACATGATGAGGTGTCTTAAATGATCCATAGACGTATGTCTCCGAGAAGTGATCCTTAGACTCTGTCTAAGTTGACGAGCGGACTGCATCGTCCCTAGACATGATGAGGTGTCTTAAATGGATCATATGTGCTACAGGGTATGCTGATGATCGTGTGATGATGATGTTGATGATCGTGTGATGACGATGCTGATGATCGTGTGATGACGATGCTGATGATCATGAGGATCTAGATGTTCCAGTAACTGCTTGAGTTACTGATGATGTTGAGAAAGCTTCTAATGATTTATAGATGTATCACGTATCATTAGTCGATGACTCCTTGCTCCTACAGATGTTGTTATAATATCCTTCTCGTTAAGCGGGAGTGTTGAAATATTGTAACTTCTAAGAATATTATATTTGTATTATTCTAGAAATGTTTCATTCCTCTGATGTGACTTTATTATGTATCCGGAGATGTTTACTCCTCCAATGGATTATGGTAACCAGGGTTATTAGATCTACCATGTGGGGGTCAACCCTGAGTTAATTTATTAGGGGTTTTTAGACTCTCTTAGGAGAGGTCGGCCCCATAGGGTAAAAAGTCGGTCGACAAACAAGTATAAGTAGAGGAGGATGTTCCTCAATTAACTCACTCTTCCATCACTCAGAAATTAGCACACAAGTGAGAGAGAGGTTTGTATAGGAGGTAGAGAAGGAGCTATAGTCTTAGACTACATCTTGTATTCGGTTGATCATCTTATTGAGGAAAGCTTTGCTAGGTTTTCTACCCCATGACGGTTTCCCAGGGTAAAATCTCTGTCTATCTTGTGATTGTGTTTCTTTCAGTGATCTTGCTAGTCAAATTAGTATAAACTTAACACAAAGTTGTGAAGCCGATGATGCGAAAGGAAGCCAATGGGTATGCCGAAGGCTAACAGAAGATAGTATGGTCGGCGCAATGATAAGACCGACTACTGTAGCAAAGTCAAAAGGATGCGTAAATTCAAGCAGAGTACTTGGTAGCCATTTGGGGTTGCAAAGGAAGTTATGAGCAGTTATTGAAGGTGTTTGAAGACATTCCAGGTGTCGCCATAGGTCGAGGTTTTGCAACATGGAAGGGGATGCTAACAACTGCAGGTCTACAGGATTGAGGAAGATTCAGCGGATAGAGGAAGTGTGGGTCGAGGATCAAAGTGATCTCGGGAACAAGAGAAGAGAACCAGTAGGGTAAAAGACTAGTGCGGAAGAATAGAGGGGGGGAAGTTAGCTCATAAGAGAGTTAGGTCCAGTTCGGAAGTTGATTTTTATATTGGAGAGAATAGTAACACATCAACCGAATGCAGGAGAGATCAAATCCATATCTCAGCGAGTGCTTTCATTCAGTAGAGGCCATGAGAGGGTGATGATCGACACATAGAGAAAGCATGCATTTACTTCTGTATATTATAAAGGCTGAGGCCGACCAATTAGTTGTTTCAATTCCTTGCATTTATCATTGTAACCTTTGATTCGATTGAAGTAGTAGAAGCCAGCTTCTAGAATCCTATTTACATCTAGTTCATGTGAATGTGTGTGTGTGTCATGTGTTATTGTTAAGAAAGAACCCTTGTCGGGTTCCCTTGTGTCACATTAGCACATTAATTTTCAATTTCTTATCTAAATCATTAAAATCAAAGGAATTTAGGAAAAATCAATCATGATAATTCCTTAATATACTTTCTTGGGCAAAGGCTGTATAATTACAAGAAAATGAGCAATATGTATAGTATATGAATTTCATATCTATATGGAGGAAGCCAAAAATTGAGGATACATTAAAGGAGGAAAATATGCAAAATGATCATGATCCCAACAGTTCCTTAAAGGGGAAGAATAATCGAGTGAAACCCTAGGAGGATGAAAAAAATCCCTAGGAACATGCACCGATCATCCAACCATTTTCAATGCGTTATATCATTTCCAATGAAAGTAATTCCATCATTAAAATATTAAAAGACCAAATCACTCATCAGAGTTACCCCCTTAATTGACATAATCCATCAATGTTGTCACTAACTTTCTACTTCCTTGGGAGGCTAAGAAGACATACAAATATAATCATATGCATTTTTGACACCACTTAAATCATCACCCGACTTATATCACAAACATGGAACTCTAGGATTTATATCCTCCTTCAAATCAACCACTTAATAAATAATATCGCAACTCACGTACCCTTCTTCTGACCTACTTCCCCGCATTAATTCAACCACTCTTGTGATACATTCATCATCTACAATAAACCATCGAGATTGAGTGAAACAAAGCTCCATTAAGCTTGAAATCAAAAGATATAACATCTCATAATGCATAAAAAATTAAACAAAAATCAATGATCATGATAGGGAAATTAGAGTACATGCAAATAGGTCAAATGAAACCCATCAAATGATTTATTCATGAAAAAATCATAAATCAAGAAATCAAAAAATCAACCAATGAACCTCAAAGACTCGCCAAATGAAGCCAATTGAAAGAGTTAGATCTCACCAAGTGACATCGAAGTAGATTACAAGAAGAATACCTTCAAGCAACAAAATCCTCATCAAAAATCAATCATGCACTCTTGATAGGTCAATAATCATCAAAATCAAGTCAAGTTATTCAAATTCCACTATGTACCCCAAAGGAATTCATTATCAACATCGAAACATTCTTTTATAGAATAGAACCTAAGGATGGGTGGAAGCACCCTTTGAAGGGATCCTCAAAGCTTGTAGTGCAATTAGGACCTTCAAACCTTAGAATGATATTCAAATTCAAAATTTAAAGGAGGGGGACCTTTTATTTTTCTATAATGATTAGAAGAAAGGGGAGAGTTTTCGTGGGAACAACACAACCCTAGGGACTGATAGCAGATGGAGTTGTCACTCCAAATAACTTCAAAGGAGATGAAATTAGTGAATACTAAAAGTGGAGAGTTTAACTCTTTGTTATGATAATGTTGACCATCACCACTAAATGCCTTCAACTAGTTGGTGTTAGTGTGAGAAAAAATGTGATCTCTATTAGATGGATGGATGCAACCAACTTCTTATTTTTTGTTGCTAAATTTAACATTCAATTCCTAGCCATGCAAAACTTCTAGGTAGCTATTTCTTCTATTTTCATACATCATAGCCATGCATTTTCTTCTTCTTCCTTTTTCTTTTCAAGTTGGATCATTAAAAGATATAAGAAGGTCTTAAAGATTCGATTTTTGGCAGTTGATTTCAATTAAATACTAAAAGCATCAGGCCTATTGATCCTTAGAAAGAATTACATGTTCAATTTGAATTGGTCAAATATGATTTCCATTGTTATGGTAGTGTTAGGAGGTGCCTTACTTCTTTTTCTAGGACATTACAAGCTCCTCCACTTCCCAACCAAGTTGTAGGCCTTTGTAAAACAAAGGCTTGACAAGGAGGACATCATCTAACCTTTTAAATGTTTCTTGTCCTTACATCCGTACCTCTTTAATCTAGGTCTAGATTAATTCACTATTTTTTTTCCTCTGAAAAAATCGTAAATTCTATTTCATCTGTAGATAAAAGAAATTTACATTATGTAAAAAACATGTCTCCATGTTTTCCAAGTATCCTTCTGGTGGAACATATTGTCATAAAAATACCCTGTCATCCTCCTAGGGGGCGAATAAAAGAAAAATTGTCACTGAAGCTACAAAATATATATATACCATACACCCTTAAGGTGTAATACATAAACTTCAAAACACTATTATCTTTCAAGTATTAATGTAACGATCAGCTACTAAAACTAACTATAAGAAAAATGGAAATAAATTATACAGCCTTTTCTTTTAAGCCCGCAAAAAAGTTGTATGGATTTTGAGATTAATTCATTTTTATTGCAAGGTTGATTTATAATATGTTTTATAATTACCAATGTAGATGTATACTTCCTCATATATTAATCACATAGATGTAAGGTACTTAAAATTAGTCTTGGTATAGTACATTCTTGGTATCCATTTCATTATTTTTTTACATTGTATACTTTGATATTGCATCTTTTTCATTTCGTTAGGTAAGTATTTGAACCTTCAATGTTACAATATTTCATTAAAGCACTGCTAAAATCACATATCTTAGTCAAGTATATTAACTATACATGATATGTTGGGTTGTAATCAAGTAATTATAAATAACTTTATATCTACTCACATGAATCTTATTTATCTTGTTATCTTTATTTTTTGTAAATATTACAGTGCTACGACTTATGAATATGCTCACTATAATGTTTCACATAAAAGAAATGGGCATGGATACCTAAAACGATAATGCGTTTCACAGTTGACATAGTTGAACCTTGTGGTGAAAATGAAGAATAATATAGATGCCTCAAACTAGCTATGATCAACAAGAGGAGGGTTAACTACATGACAACCAAGGCACATGAGAAAACTCTAATTCTAATTGATAACACAAGGATTTGAAATTGTGAAATAAGTTAGGAAATCCCATTTTGAAGAAGGAAATTTATATAAATACTATCATTAGATGTGGGGTCCTCCACACACGCATACACTATTTTAGTAATACTATCATACCAAGTCATCATCTTGCTATCATCTATACTTTTTCAGTAAGACTATACTATCATACTATATTTTTTCAATAACACTATACTATCATACTATACTTTTTTACTAAGACTATACCATAGCATTCCATCCAAAACATAAGGTCGAAAACCTTCTTCTCACAAAGAAAACAATCCTATCATTTTATGATCTACATAATGACAACATAATACTCACTGACAAAATACCAAGCAAGATATATAATCTTCTTGAAATAAATTCTCAAAGGTTAGCCCAAGGATCTATATAATTTTCAAGGTACCCTTGTGAACATAGTAGACCATCTTTCCACTATTCAAAATGTAAAAACACAGCCTGCATAAAAAAATTCCTTTTTGAAAGACCATTTGCAATAGAATTTTGTTCCCTATAGACATGAGAAAATGTAATATCCCTGAAAGCTTTTATAAGATCCTTAATCCTCATGCACCAAACATTTAAAAGCAACACCTGAATATTTGAAGTACTTACTTCGCACTTTATAATTATCTTGGAATCTCCAAAAACCTGTAAAGAATGTAAGAATTTTAACTAAGAGAACCACAAAAGACCCCAAAGTGCATATAATTCAGTTTTGGTATTTGTTCCTTCACCTCCACCCACCCATAATTGAAAATAGTGTAGATAAATACAAACAATTAATATTCTAGCTCCACATAGGACATGAACTGAAGCACCATCAAACATCCCCCAAGGGAGATTTACATCAAGAAAAGGAAAACTAGTGACACTGCTAGATTTTTTAATTAGCATATTATAATAATCCTTGTATAAATCAAGAATTCTTGAGCTTGTAAGGGTAACATTTGGATTGAAATTATGAAATATAAATGCCTTCCTAACCTTCCAAACACCTCATATAATAAACAAAGGGATATTTTTATGAAGTAAGACTTTCTATACCAGTTTCTAAAATACATTTCAAAGAGCTCTTCTCCCCAAGACTCTTGAGAATTAAAGCTTTATCCAACTAGTGACCACACTTGTTTAAAGAAACAAGTGACACTGAATGAAATCTTCAACTTACCAGTCCTGATAAGTTCCAATTAATCCTCACTCATAGATGACACGAAGGGTATTTTGTTTGGCATATGATGGCACAACATTCATGACCCACACAGGATTATTTTCCAAGGAAACAACAAAGCCTCCTAGGATAGCATTCATGTCCATGATATTTATGTATCTTCCTTGGCTCAATTGTCCTATAAGCCTCTTGTATTTTTTTACCCTATCATTCCATTGTTTAGAATCTTCATTGAAATTTGTAGGTGTAATTCCCAGAATACTACCACTACTTATTCGGGGAGGAACAGTTGTTACATGCTCTGGTTATTTTTCTAAATCTCTTCTTGCAATTGCATTGATATCGTTGACCTCTGGAAGTGGTGTTATGCAAGTTTCCATGTTTTTATACCTTCCATTCAAAATTTTAGACACAAAAATCAATTATTCAACCAGTGAAATTAGTCATACAAATAAAATAAATCAAATAGTATATCATATCCCAAGATTTCATCCCTAAACTTTCCATGAGGATGGCATGATTTCAATCCCAAAATATTACAATGATTCCAAACTGGAAACTCTTTCATGCCATGTTGAATACATTGCAGAGTTTTGGGGAACAAAATTAAGCATGAAGAATAGAAATGGGTGTAAGTACATACCAAGCAGCATCGGGGTTGTCATTTTTACATATATGAGGAACCTTGTAGGTATTTATGCTTTTCACACAATCAATGTGATTCATGGGTTTTTTCCATACAACAAGATCACCCTTGTCAACGACCTTCTTCCAACAGAGGTGTTTTGCAATATCTTCAATATAATCTTGCTCTTGTTTCAAGTCCTCGGGAGTTATTTACCATCCATTATGATGGATTTTCCAATTTATTGGGGAACCAGATAAAATCCAATAACCACCAGGCGCTTAATACCCTGTCCACTTCAATCAAGTATACATCACATAATGACAAAAAACATGGATTCAATCAAAAACATATTTTGAAATATGAAACATTGTGGTCAAACTTCATGAATTTCACAGAGACCTCCATCCCAATGTACTAAACTCAAAATCATGTGCATCAAGGCTTCCTAAACAAATACATACACTTAGGCTTTAGTAATATGCAAACCTGAAGTCCTAAAAACATGCAATTGCTGACACTCAAGACTATAAAAATTGAACTAGACTTAATCATTAATGAGATTTGTGCAGGATAAAAATAGTTCCTACAAAAAGGATTTGCTAAGTTATGGAATTATCATAATCTTTCCATGGAATAAGACATTGAGAACAATGAGCAATGTAAAAAGATCTTACTGGGTATGGAATCCTTTGAGATGACATGATTCCTATCATTGTTGAAATGCCTTGTTCCAGAACAAACTGCACTTGTGCTCCATGTGAATCCCTTGGTGCAAAGAACATGGTTAGGATATTCCTCTTTAGCATATAAGCTCCCCAACTAGCAAGTTGCAAATGTTTCAAAGGATCACTATGGTCACATACAATTTGGTTGGGCAATCTTAACTGAACGAAATCAAGCACATATGAACAACCCCTCATATAATGGATGTAAACTTGAAATACATAAATGGTTATAGATCTAGCAAGAGAATTAATACATACATGAGAGAGTTTATATAAATGAAGATCATTTAATGCATCAACAAGCCCTTCTCTCTGGTCAATGCATCAACCTTAAAGAGTGTTCGTTAAGGATGCTAAATGTTAGTTGAACTAAACACCATCATATTGTGAGACCTACTTTAGGACCTCCAAACAAAAAATACCCTATAGATGAGTGATACAAATACAACCATGGCCTCCCTATTCAAAGCAGCAAAAGCTATTAGCAGACAATAAATGGAACTTGGGATGATGGAACCAAATTGGCACATAGGATAAACATTAACATGCTTAGTTTCCAATCCCTATAAGTATAGATCACATTTGTCTTCCACAGGCGAATCTCTCATAGGTGACAATTCAAGAAAATAAAACGTTTCCATCTTTTTGTTTATGATATCAATTGGTAAAGAGATTTACATTTCATCAATCAAGAAATTCACATGTATTCACATATTTCAAATGAAAAATGTTGTTAACTTTTGAATTTCAAGAAGCATAAATATATGAATAAGGAATCAGCCCTCAATATCTCTTGATTCATAGCATTGGCATAAAGCAAATAAAATCAAAACATGTAGTAATATTCTTCATAGGTATTTCAAGACTTACAACATAGATTACCATCATCGACTTAAATCATCATCATCATCTTCATTTTCATCCAGTTCATCATCATTGTCATTGTCATTTAGGTTACCATCATCAACATAATTGTCATCATCATCATCATCATCATCATTATCCTCAACATCGTCGTCATTATCATCATCATCATCATCATTCATTTCATTCGCATTGTCATCATCGTCGTCATTTTCATTTTCATCATCACTATCATCATCATTGTCATGATCATCATCGTCATAATCATCATCTTCATTGTCGCCATCATCATTGTTGTCATTATCATATAATCACATCATCATCAATGCCATGATGATGATGATGATAATGACAATGAAATAATCCTTAATAGTTGCTTCGAGGATTCATGGTTATTCCCAAGGTTCCTTACTATTACATAGACCATGTATATTAAAAATTTAGGCTGTACCTATGATGCGGGCATCATTTTGAGGTTTGGAATAGCATCAATGCATATTGGGTATTGGGACTTTTTTTGGTACATAAGACTCCAACACTTTCTTATAAGGCCCATGGGACATGATTGTATTGATGATGATGATAATGATGACAATGGAGATGATGATAAACTAGATGAAAATGAAAAAGATAATGATTTTATGATGACAATGATGGCATTTCAAGAATTGGGAAGATTCACCAAGGACATTGGCATTATTATTTTCATACTCATTGTCATCGTCGTCATCATTATCATTGTCATTTCCATTGTAACAATCATTGTTGTCATCATCATCATTGCCATTATCAACATATTCATCATTCATGTCATCATCGTCTTCATCATCAACATCATCATTTTCATCATCATCATTTTCATTGTCGTCGTCGCCATCATCATCATCATCGTCCAATTTAGCATCCCAAATCATTTACATTTAACTGCTCCTTGTGCTAGGTCGTTAGGTGCAAAAATAGGCACATTATATTGGGATGGAGCTAAACTGGTGATACCTTATGTAACACCAACACTTTCTTTTAGAAATAACAACCCTAATTATGCCTATGTTTTTTTGCGAAACTCCTCTCATTTTTACACCTACTTTATCACCCAACTACATGCATAGGGATTGAAATCATCAATAATTATTTGGGGACATTATTAGTGTGATACAATAATCTAAAAAGGCTGCCCCATTCTACTCAAAAAAAATTTCAAATCCAAATGACACACATGTCTACAATGTGGATTGGGCTGAACCAATTTTTATATTGAATGGCATGCAGCATACACAATATGCTCCTCTCATATCATGTATGTGGTTGACCTACATTGATGACTCTTTAGAAATTTGTGTATTTTATGCACTAACTAATTCCATGCTTCCAGTCTAGAATGCCACCATTGTAGCAAGGAATATTGTTTTTTATGTTATCAAGAAGGTTCAAGTTCTTATGGCCATTTTCCCACTTTCTACTATGCACTATTTCATTTGAACCTCCTCTACATTAGGTGTTTTTTTGCATTCGACCTTCCTTTGGTGATAGCCTTAATGAGTGTTGACACCTTCCATCACATCAATAGAAGAAATTTTTGGATGAGAGGTAGCACCAAAAATTTGGACTTATATTCCACCTCATCAATATGTGTGGGCCAAACTCCAACCATAAAAGAATGTTTTCATGGAACATAAGTGAAACCCTATTCTTTCTTGGCCACCACTTCTATATTGATCAATTCCCTCAATACCTGGTGGAAGTATGCTTTCCCAATTTGGTTAGCTTATCCATTGTTTATAAATTATTACATAATATAATTTTAATGGATACAACCAACAATGCTCTAATATTTAATCAAAGGCATTTCTCATGTATGTTGTGCATAGGACACATGCATACAATCAATTAGGGAATTTAGTAATCAAATTACCAAAGTTAATTTTGTGATAAAATCCATTTCTCATGTATGTTGTGCATAGGACACATGCATACAATCAATAAGTTACCCTAGTAATCAAATCACCAAACTTATGTTTGGTATCTCTAAACTTCCAGATAAATGTTCCGTTAAAAAATATTTTGGGTTCAACATAGTGAGAATGCTTTTAGGTCTTAGATCAAGAAGGACAAACATAGAGGTAACACATTTCACTAGGTTTAACGAGGGTTTTTGAAGAAACGAAAGTAATTATATCCAAAGTTTTGTTGTGAACCAATGGATATGAATAGATGGACAAAGAATGGCATAGTAGTAAGAGTATTTTGACTAACAAGGACATCGTGTCAATTAGTTTTCCGTGAACACAATCATATTAGTTTCAATATCATGGTATTATCGAGTTTCTCCATTAGTATAGTTGAAAAGAGTGGTGAATAACTCGAAATATATTTCCCATCAGTATCTCCTTGTCCATGAAGCAGGTGATCAAGAGTTCTTGGGAGGAAAATTATCTGTGAGAGCATCAAATATTGTTGCAACTATGGTAATTTCACAATAGCTCATTCAATTTGAGGTTAATGAGTGTACATGGATATGTCAAGAATCCTAGACCTTGCTAACCATTATTCTATTTGTCAAGGGTTTTAAAAGCAAAATTTCTGATTCCACGAAAAAAACTTGAAAATGTTTAACATGAGAAGTCATCAAGGAGATTGCTTTTTAGTTAACCATCAAAATCTTTTCATTTCTAGGCTCAGGAGGCTCGTAGTTTTGAGGTTGTGAGCCGATACGTTTTCTTAGCTATTTAGGAGATGAGTAAATTTGTTTATTGAATTAGAGGGACCAAGAACCCATTTTTCTTTGTTGATTGGATTGGTTTTGCAATGCGTGTGTTGTACATCTAGAGGAATTTCATCTGCATCTGCTTTCAGAAACAAGGGCATTATAAAATTACTATTACCCCATCATAGAAACCCTAGGTCTTGTGTTGCTACCTCTCTAGTATCTCTTGGGAGCTTCTCCACCCTAGATTTCTCCGTGGATTAGAATCTGTGTTGTTTATTTTATACATCTTGAAACTTTGAAAATCCTCATAGCAGATCTAAGAGATGATGTATACCTCACAAGATTAATTATGATTAAGCAGGAAGATAGAAGAAGAGTGGTCAATGCAATGTAATGAGAAATAGAATAATAATACAGTAGAACTTGGATAGAAGCAAAAATACTTCACACATACTAATTAATTAATCACAATATGGACAAATAAGTAGTACAATGCATGAGGATTCAAATGCCAAGGTGGCAATTCGAATTAGCCTTCATGGAGTGATCAAAAGATCACTGGAGTGTCATTGGAGCACAACTAGTAGTCTATCTCATCATCAGTGGAGTCATCAATGCTCAAGTAACTATCAACCATCAGTAAAACTGAGTCTAACTGAGTGTGGTAGGTGTAACTGAGTGTAACTGTAACTAACTGAATGAAGGAAGCTCAGTGGAGGGCGCATGAGGAGCTAACTGAAATCAGAATGGGAATTCAAGTCTCACTGGAGGTCCATCAGAGTGATACAGTCAGTTGAGAGTCAGTCAAGCCTAAAATCAAGGAGAGAACTGAAGATAACTGAATTGTAGGTAAGGAAAGACACCTTTCTCATGCAGTAGGTGAAAGGTGGGCACACTTAGCTCTAAGAGGGCTGAAACTGAGTGAAAATAAGCTCCAGGGTCTAGCTAACTGAGGGCTAGGTGCTGGGACTGATGACTGGGATGCCTGCAAATGCATGCAAACCCTAAATAATGCATGCAAACCCTAAAAGTGAAAGCATGACTGAAAATGCAAAGGATGGAAATGCTAGTAGGACTAGGATGGAGTATAGGAATATCTTAACACCCCCCCTTAATCCATCCTGGGCCCTAGTAACTAAGACCAAAGGTCACCCAATACAATGAATAATAATAGTCAATAAATGGAGGAAATGGGGAAAAACTCATGGGAAAAATACCCTCCCTCAAAATAGACTGTAAGGCACACACAAAAATAAATGCTCCAAACTCAAGCAGGTTTAATGCTTTGTCATATGTCTGGAGATATCTTCTTCTTGGGAAGAAGTGGATCATGCTCAGAAATCATGTGCTTTTATTTGCTCTTCAAATCGAATGTGATGAGAACAAATCCAAAAGTATGAGGATGATCCTTGAACCCGTGATTCAAATCAGCTGAGGTAGGATCAAAAACATGAATGTGCAGATAGTCTTTTGTCTTCTCCTTCGAACCATCATATGATTGCTTGAAATCCAAATCAGATTTAAGACTTGAAGAATAGTTTCTTGAAATATCCTTTGAACCAACATGGGTGAGATCAAAACTATCATATGCATGAGAAATTATCCCAAGTAGTGATTGCTTAGAATCCAAATTAGATCCAAGCCTTGAATCATGGTTTCTTGAGATCTCCTTTGAACCATAAGAGGTGAGATCAAAACCATGATGTGCATGAGAAATTATCCCAAGCGAACGGCAATGGCCATATTCTTCAATAACCTTCTGAAAGCATGGAATAATGATCATATAGTAGTAAATAAGAGGTGATTGCTTGAGGAGAGCGAATGCATTACCTCCAATAGCTGATTTGACCTCCGAAACATTTAATAGATCATGATGCAGACCAACCGACTCTGGTGCAAGAGAGGATTTAGGACCTTCTGCAATATCTAAAGTGTGAGTTGGCATAGAAAGAGAAGAAATTTGGAGCATGAGTGTAGAATCTGCAAGTTCTTCTTCTTTGTGGACAACTTCAATATGAGATGTGTTTGATACTGGTTCATGATCAATGAGATCATCAAGGAGGGCCAATGCATCACCTCGCTTGCTCTTGAAGGGGTTTGGACCAAATCCTTCATTCTATTTGCCGAATCTTTCATCCAGATGAGCCCATAGCTCTTTTGGAGTTTCAACATCATTAATGATTTGGTACATTATGTAATCAGGCATAGCAAGCATCATCCTTCCAAAGGCTTGGTCACCTTTATTCAACCAGTCAATCTTCTCTTCAGAGGATTCGAACTCCCTTTCAAAATAACAATCAAAGAGATCACGGCTCTTCAAATATGCTATCATTTTTGGTTTCCATTCATCATAGTTCAATGAAGAAAGAGGAGTGATTTCTTCTGAATGCATTGAAGTTGTAGAAGACTTGCACCTGCTACTGCTACAAAAATGCAGAAACTGCTGCAGCTGCTGCACTCGAAATCTTGATAATAACCTGCAAAAAACTCTCAGGAATGGAGATAAACAATACTCTCAACATGCTCTGATACCATGTGAAAATCCTCACAGCAGATCTAAGAGATGATGTATACCTCACAAGAGTAATTATGATTAAGCAGGAAGATAGAAGGAGAGTGGTCAATGCAGTGTAAAGAGCAACAGAATAATAATATAGTAGAACTCGGATAGAAGCAAAAATACTTCACACACAGTAATTAATTAATCACAATATGGACAAATAAGTAGTACAATGCATGAGGATTCAAATTCCAAGGTGGCAATTTGAATTAACCTCCATGGAGTGATCAAAAGATCACTGGAGTGTCATCGGAGCACAACTAGTTGTGTATCTCATCATCAGTGGAGTCATCAATGCTCAAGTAACTATCAACCATCAGTAAAACTGAGTCTAACTGAGTGTGGTAGGTGTAACTGGAACTAACTAAATGGAGGAGGGTCAGTGGAGGGCGCATCAAGAGCTAACTGAAGTTAGAATGGGCAGTCAAGTCTCACTGGAGGTCCATCGGAGTGATACAGTTAGTTGAGAGTCAGTCAAGCCTAAAATCAAGGAGAGAACTGAAGATAACTGAATGGTAGGTAAGGAAGGGCACCTTTCTCATGCAGTAGGTGAAAGGAGGGCACACTAAGCTCTAGGAGGGATGAAACTTAGTGAAAAGAAGCTCCGGGGGCTAGCTAACCGAGGGCTATGTGTTGGGACTGCTGACTGGGATGCATGCAAACCCTAAATAATGCATGCAAACCCTAAAAGTGAAAGCATGACTAAAAATGCAAAGGATGGAAATGCTATTAGGACTAGGATGGAGTATAGGAATATCCTAACAGAAACCTCCACATTGTTTTTTTGCATATAATCTAGTAAGTTTTTGAAAATCAATTCTCCCAAGTCTGAAGTTGATCTGGACCAACCCAGTGTCGAAGAATATCTAACAGAGGCACATTTGGATGGCACTCTGCATCCAAGCACGAAATGTTTGCTATGGGTTTTGCTTGATATTTCTCCTACTCTGAATGAAGCCGTAAGTGCTATAGTTAATGATTCTTTTACACAGTGCTTCATGTCAAATCCCCCAGATCCATGGAACAGGAACATTTATTTATTTCTTTAATGGTTATTTGTACTATTGGTTGGATATTTTATTCTTTTTCCTATAAGATTCGTTCTCTTATTAGTAGGATGGGTGATCTTTCTTTCTAAAATTCAGGATAAAGTTTGGCGACAACTAGAGAAGGGTTTGGTGGAGTTCATATGTAGGGTAATTGTTGTTTCATGGGATGGGGTAGTTAACAACCATGGACCACGACCTAGTGTCCATCCAAGGTAGGTGTTTGTATCCAACTACATTTCCATGATTGAATTCATAATTTTGGAACAAATGACAGCGTTTGTTGGGATTATGCAGAAGCACCTTGGATGGGTTTGCCTTTTGCAAAGTACAATTTTTAGAGAGCTTGAGCTATGTTTGGTTTAATCAAATAGAAGCCAAGGATCACCATATTGTCTCTAAAAAGATTAAACAACCCATAGAAGGTCCTAACAACAACCCTCTTGTCATATTTCCTGAAGGCCCTCGCGTGAATAATCAATATGCAACTATGTTTAGAAAGGGGGATTTTGAACTAGGAAGTAATGTATGTACAATTGTCATAAAATACAAGTAGAGTTTGAACCATACACAATAGGTCTAAGGTGGACCAGTGTTGTAAATTAGTGGTTGATTGTTCAGGGCAATTTCCTTCTGGTGGGAACCAAATCAGAGGAAACCTACTTGCAATGGGATTCTTTGATAGAGAGGGAGAACCAGGATTCACTTGCAATCGTCTAGATTGCTGGATAATCCAGTATTGTGTAGCCTCAGTCAAGAATGGAGTGATGTCTGTATGTTCCTGATAGACCCATAACATCACATGGAAATATGTATTATGAAGGATCCTATGCAAACTATTTAATATGTGCTCCGCAAAAGAAAGTTTGTGTAGCTAGGGTTTTACCTCTAGCTTGTGCCAATGAGCACCTACTAAGGAGAAGGGACTCCTTAGTAGCAGTTCAGTAAATGTAAATTATTAAGCTAAAAACAGAAATAAAAACTACTCTAAAACATGTGCATGAAAAAGAAACAACAATTTGTAAACAAGAGTTTTGTATTAATATTACCTTCAATGTGAAGGTTGATGAAGCTCTTGCAATGTCCAAGAGGGTTGCTCCAAGCTCCAATGTGCTCCTTCTCTTTCTCCAATGGTGGAAATGGGCCAAAAGGGGCTCTCAAGGTGAAAGTAGTTCAATGGTGAACTAGGGTTTCGAGAGAGATTTTGGCAGAGTAAGGGTATACTTGATTGTGGATATGAAATAAAGGATCTCCATCACCTATTTATAGTTTTTTGGTGGTGGAGTGCTGACCCATGGTTTTAGGAAACACATGGTTTAGGGCAGCTGTATAGGGTTTTTTCCTCCTTTTCCTCATTATTTTATATTTTTTCTTCCCTTTTTAGGGGGTTTTTGCTATTTTTGGAGGAAAAAGGGGGTTTTTAGCCTTTTTTAGGCTATTTTGATGTTTTTGTGACCTTTTGGAGGCATTTTAGGCCTTTTTTGGGTCTTTAAGGGAAATATGGTAGGAAAATGGACAAATGAGTCATATAATGTGGTAGATGAGGTAGTGAACACTTTTTGGGTGTTAACAGATTGCCCCCTGATGTGCGAGGGCAGGAGCTCATCGTATGGCCGATGGACATCATAAGTCATGAATGGTTTTCCTGGGGTGTGGAGAGGAGAGAAGAAACAAACTGAAGCCCGGAACAACGATCCCGAACAACTGCAAGAACTAAAAGTACATAACCTCAATAATGGATGAGGAATCATCTGATCATATGGACGAGGCAAGCATTCCCATGCTCGTATCAGGATATAACATAATAATAACAATGGGGTCCAAAAAATGGGGACCTGAAATATACATGACCTCAAATACTGACTGAGGAATAATCTCAATATATGGACGAGGCGGGCATACCCATGCTCGTATCAAGATACAGAAAAATAACTGTGAGGCCCGAAAAAAGAGGGACCTATAAATACATAGATAACCACTGTGTACATCATAAGTGTCTAGAGGGGACACAAATCTGGGACATACTGCTGGGCTAATCATGTGTGGACTGAAGAACTGGTGCACTAGAAAAGCAACAGTGCTGCTAACTAGGGTACCAGAGGAACTGATGCACTGCTGGATCATAATGACTGGGAGCAGAAACATCGATGGTACATTGAGCTGGAACTGAAATGGGTACTCAAGGAAGCATATAGCTGGATGGCTTCCGAATACAATCGCTAACGCAGCCCGGACATCCACGGGAACATATAACTGGGCATTCCAAAGTGACTCACCAATGTGCTAGAGTCGGGTGAAATCCAGGGTCTTCGACTAAAAATGGATGGGATATAACCCTACGCGATTCTCGACGATGCGATCAAGGTGCTGAAGTCGAGCATGTGAGAAACAACCACTCAGAGAGGCAATGATGACTCCTCTCAGAATGGTCCGTAGGCACTTACCACAGATGGTGATAAGTCCAAGGCGTAGGGACCTCTGGGCCTATCCTCTGGAATAGAGGGGCTGTCATTGACAGAGGGAGACTGCAACTATCAAGGCAATGATGTTTCCTTGACAGGAGCGCGAGGTGTAGAACCGAAATGTGATAGTACTGATGGCAGGACTGACAAACTGTGGAGGGACAACTGGGAAAATAGAGTGGGTGGACTCAAACTTCCTTTGTTCAGAGTATGATAATGGGAATGATCGGGCAGCATATGAAACTGACTGAGGGGAAAGGGATCATTGCTGTGATGGATCTGGGAAGGTAACTGGGCTGAGGGAGACTCAAGCTGGTATAAAATGGCAGGAGACTGCAGAATACTCTGAACAAAGGCGACCTGATTGGGGGTGCTGCCGAGGTGATCGATCATAGTGCCAAGAGGCACGGGAGGGGACTTCTTCATGGGTTAAGGAACTAGAAGAAGTGTGTGTAAAATGATACTGTTGTGTGGATTTAGACGAGCCCAGGACAGTTCATGCTCGTGGTTGCTTTCAATTTTAAGGAGTCTGAAAGCAAATAAGAAGACTCTGAGAGGATGTAATGGTACTGTCGTGTGGATTTTACGAGCCCAGGACAGTTCATGCTCGTGGTTGCTTTCAATTTTAAGGAGTCTGAAAGCAAATAAGAAGACTCTGAGAGGCTGTAATGGTACTATCGTGTGGATTTTACGAGCCCAGGACAGTTCATGCTTGTGGTGGCTTTCAATTTTAAGGAGTCTAAAAGCGATAAGAAGACTCTGAAGTAATTGAATGGTACTGTCGTGTAGATTTTACGAGCCCAGGACAGTTCATGCTTGTGGTTGCTTTCAATTTTAGAGAGTCTGAAAGCAAATAAGAAGACTCCAAGGGGGTTGCTTTTTCGTAGATTTAGTCTCCAAGCCCCAAAGAAGCATAAAAGGATGCAATGAAGAACTCTTCTAGCCGGTGTGACTAGAGTATTCCTTTTTCGTAATTAGTCTACCAGGTCCGGAAAAGGGTTAAACTTATACCAGATAGATGCCCTTTCAGGTACTTTAACGAGCATGAAAGGAAGCAAGATTGCTCGGAGATCTTTTCATTCTTTTAAGAGTCAGAAAAGAGCTTAACGGAAACTCCCTAAGTGCCTTTTTTGTAAAGGACTTGTCCGGCCCGAAAAGGGGATAAAAGTATACCGAACAAAAGGAATGGCCAGGCAAGGAGGAAGTGTTCAATCAAGGATCAGTAATGATGACCAAAAACGAGGGTAGGGGGGAACAGTGGTGGGCCTCCTTGCGGGGTGAATGGAATGGTGGCAAAATAACAAAATATTTGCAGTATGACAGGAGTGAATGGCTCATGTAAAAGTGTGGAACAATCCGATGGCGGCTGATGTGGCACGCAAACTGAGGCAGCAAGGTGTCGGGACAAAATGTTGAAATTGTACCAGGTGATAGCGAGAAATGATCTCAAGCATCATCACGAGCTCGAAAAAATGAATCCGGTGATATAAAGAGTGTCAAAAATGGGTAACGGCCGATGTGGCACGCACACCGAGGCGACGAGGGCGTTTTGGAAAAATACCCAAACAATCAGGGGGTGAGAGTGAGAAATGATCTCAAGCATCATCACCAGCTCAGAAAAATGAATCCGATGATATAAAATATGTGAAAAATGGAGAACGGCCGATGTGGCCCGCAAACCGAGGTGACTAGTGGCATCTGAAAAATAGGCAAAAAATGACGGGATAAAAACAATGCAACGAGGTGACCATCATGACGGTCTCGTTGTGCTGATTCCAGTGGCGGAAACGGTTCAAAAAATGGACACTGTATGGGGTCAGAAAGGCCGTAACAAGAAAAAGTCAACTGACTATAAATAGTGGTGGGTCCAACATGACATGTGTCATTTGTACTATTTGACTTTGACTTGTGATCGGACTGGAACAGAGTTTAGGTGGCATTTCTGGACGATTCGACCGGCCGATTTCAGATCCGGGAGATACAGGTATTCCGTCAAACTCATACCTGCATGTTTTTTAGGGTTGGGGTTGGGTAGTGGGTCCCAGGGCTTATTTGTACGGTCCACGTGGGGTGGACCGCAGGTTAGGGGGTCGAAACCGTGGTTGGAGACCGCGAGTTTTGGGGTGAACCACGCGGTTGGCGACCGCATGTTTCCTGGATGGATACGCGGTCAAGTACCGCGAGTTCCAAGGAGGAACACGCGGTGCCAAACCGCGAGGTTAGGGCTGACAGGCGCAGTTAAGCACCGCGACTAGAGGCCTGACAGCCGCGGTCGAAAACCGCGGCAAGAAGCCCGAAAGCCACGGTTTTGGGCCGAGCTATTAGGGTCTTCCGGGAGAGGGAAAAGGACTTATTTACTTGACATGAGTCTGATGAGTTGCCTTTGTGTGATTGACAGGATGCCGCAGGTGCTCTGGAGAGAGCGGGAGATCCCTGATGAGATCGTGGCTGTGATCCAGGGGGAGCGCCATGTGCGATCTGTTTTGGGACTGTGCGGACTACTGAAGTCCGCACAGATACCCATGATACGTTCAGCAGCATTGCTGCTGAACCGCTTGATCAGCTTCTGGGAGCCAGACATACAGGCTTTCTGGGTACAGGGTGAGAGGGTGGACCTCACCCTAACTGATGTATATTTTCTGACGGGGTTGCCCTGTCTAGGCAGGGTAGCAGACACACAACCGTGGGTCTCCAGGGACGTCAACATGGAGGACATGTTGGAGAGATATTGTGGTCCTGAGGCGAGGGTGCATCGAAATGCACTCCTGGTGAGGGACCTACAGGAGCCAGCAGTGTAGGCCATGGCAGCATGTGTGGTTCGGGTATTAGGGTCACAGTCACCTGAGAAGGTGTCTGGAGGCCAGATGCAGATGATAGAGCGCGTACTAGATGGGGTGTACTACACGTGGGGCCATATGTTCCTGACTTGCATTCAACGACAGCTGACGGCAGCGAAGGAAGCTGGCAAGGGCTTTTGTTTTGGTTTCTTCTTGTGTGCCTTCTTTATGGAGAGGGTACCCACACTGCGGCCACGGGTGCCGATCAGGGCAGGAGGTATGAGGGAGCTGCGGATGGTGCGGTGGGGCGAGATGATGCACCGTCGTGGTGGTGGCGACGTGGGAAGGTATTTTACGCAGGAGTTGTACCTGCAGTGGCTCCAGATACGGTTGACACTGGATGACTTCCTGTATCGGGACATGGACTTCACGGGAGATTCGGAGGCGCCACGAGCACCAGGACAGGCATGGGGTCCCGACGGTACGTATGTGTTTGCTTACATATTATGGATGCCAAGTTTTATATATGTGATAGTAGATTGATATACTGTGACTGACATATGGGTGATCTTGCAGATGTGGGCCCGAGGCCACCTCCAGGACATGTGGGACGGAGGGGTATTGTGGCCGTTCTAGCTCTACCTGGGCGAGGGGAGGTCCATCGCCGTGATGCGGAGGGGACACTGGAGTCAGTCCGGGCACTACTAGACCGGTTGCTGATAGGGGTGACCGACGAGGGATGGCGGGATGTCGATCCAGACGTGGTTCAGGATTGCATGAGGGTACCCCGACAGTTCAGATCCATAGCGATCCAGGTGGCGATCTTAGTGGACCGGGTACGGGCATAGGAGCCCGGAGGGGATGAGGACTTGCCAGAGGAGGAGCGAGGGGAGGACTCAGAGGCAGCCGATGCAGGATACGACTCTCATTAGGGAGTACAGGGGATGCCCCCCGAGTTTTGTAGCTACGGCATGTGTGTTGATGAGGCTTTAGGCATGTATATCCATTTTTTGTATAGCTGAGTACAGGGGTACTCAGGACATGTATAGCATGAAACATGTATATTTTATATATATATATATATGCACATGGATGCATCTTGTTATGATATTGTGTTTGTACGCACGTGGATGCGCTTTATGAGTTGTGATATGTTTTCATTGCACGTGGATGCAAGTAGGCTAGGATGTTGGGCACGTGGATGCCCCTTGTGTATTTTATGTGATGCAACATGATGTATGTATGATTAGGCACATGGATGCCCCTATGGATATGCATGTGGTTTTATGTACATGGATGCAAATGTTGATGCGATGCAATCTTTTTGGGTTTTTATATATTTTTATGAGATGTTATGGGAGGATGATGCATGGTGTTACATGGTGTGATTGATATGCCAATCTAGGATGTTGTTTGCCATTTGGTCTACGACACTATTTTGGGCTCTTGGGACATGTGTGAATGTTATGGATTCAAACTGTCGACTGAGTTGTTTTGCGCGCAGGAATTTTCTAAAAAGGTAGGGATCACGCACCTGGTAGCAGTTTTTGAGCTGGGAGACAATTAGCTGGGAGTCGAGGAACACATGAAGGTGACATATGCCTATCTGGAGGGCGGCAGTCAAGAGACCGGTCACAGCATCATACTCTGCCTAGTTATTGGTAGCAGCGCCTATACAGGTTCCGTCAAGGTGAATGATCTCGTTGGAAGGGGAGTACAAGACCCATGGTACAGAAGCCAGGTTGGGAGACCAGTGGCTTGCGCCGTCAGCAAAGCCAGTGTAACAAGGTGGAAGATGGTCCATCTGTGGTCATGCAAAAATGATGAATGTAAGATGATGGTAAAAAAGGTGAAAAACAAAAAAGAGAGCAAACTGTACAACGCGGACCAATGAGGCCATGATTTCATTTATGGGTAGAAACGCTTAAGATACAACCCATTACGGGGGTTGCACAAAGGATGGCCTTCAGAGTCGGCTAAGATGTATGCCCCCTTGCCGAGGCAGGTCTCCACGATGTAAGGGCCTTGCCACATGGATTCAAACTTCCCTTTACCGGTTTTGTCATGGGCTTGGTCATGGAAAGTTCGAGGGTGAACATGTTTGTCATAACCGGCTTTGGAGCGGTTCTTGGCAGCTTCGATGTTCTGGAGAGTGGCACGACAGTCTTCATTATCTTGTTCGAGTGTCAGCAAATGCTGCTCGAAGGGGGAAGTGTTGGGGAGAAGCTCAACGGCGATATGTAAGGCAGGAATCTGACACTCGATGGGGAGGACAGACTCAATGCCGTGAACTAAGTGAAATGGTGTAAAACCAATGGCGGTCTTGGTGGAAGTACAGTAAGCCCATAAGGCAGGAAACAACATGTGGTGACAATTGGACTTATGCTTGTCAACCGTTCGTTGGAGGACGGTTTTGAGAATTTTGTTAATGGCCTCTACTTGACCGTTCCCTTGGGGGTAGTAAGCAGAAGAAAATTGGTGTTCAAATTTGAGGAGGGTGGATAACTCACGCCAGACGGAATCTTCGAAGTGTGAACCATGGTCTGAGACCAACTGTTTAGGGACCCCGAATCGAGTGATAACATGGTTGAAAAAGAAATGGGCAGCAGTGTCAACGATACAATTGAAGGTAGGCATGGCTTCCGCCCATTTGGTGAAGTAATCAATGGCGACAATGATATACTTGTGACCGTTGGCAGACGAAGGTCTGCACTCCATGAAGTCGATGGCCCACTTACAAAAGGGACCAACGGTGACGACTGGGTGTAACGGAGTAGGTGGTGTCTGGGCCTTGGGAGCAAATATTTGATAGTTGTGGTAATGTTTGACCGTAGTGATGCAGTCGGTGAAAAGTGTGGGCCAGAAGTATCCGCCGCGGATGACCTTTTGGGCAGTGGCCATCCCTGAGAAATGGCCTCCACAGGCACCACTATGGCAGTCATTAAGGACGTGTTCAACTTCCGCGTGTGTAAGGAAATGACGAAGAATGGTGTCAACCCCTCGTCGGTAAAGGACATCGCCTAAGAGGAGATATCGAGAGGCCTGGTGACGGATGCGACGGCGTCCATTACGAATGACTTTGGGTTTGAACTTCTACGTGCGCAGGTATAGCAAAATATCACCGTACCATGGGTCATCAGACGAGATAGTGAACAGGTGATTATCGGGTAACTCATCGGAGATTGGTTTGGCCGGGAGAAGGGAAGGAAGATCAGTAATGAGCTGAGCAAGCGCGGGGGCTTTAGTGCTCTTAGGTGTTTTGAAGGTAAGGTCATATTCCTGGAGGATAATGACCCATTTAGCCACACGACCTTGCAGTAGCCGCCGATTGAGGAGATAGACCATGGGGTTAGAGTCGGCGACGACAGTGGTATGACTCATTAAGATGTAGTGTCGTAATTTTTGGACGGAAAAGACCACTGCGAGGGATAGTCTCTCCTCATATGGGTAACGTAGGGGTGGGCCAGACAAAGTCTGGCTGACGTAGTAAATGACATGCTCCTGGTGAGAAGCGTCTTCTTGAACCAAGACTCCTGACACGGCATGCTCGGATGCCGAGATGTATAGGATGAAGTCCTGGGAGAAATCCGGAGGGGAGATCAGAGGGGCTTGTGTGAGAGCCTTCTTGAGGGCTTTGAAAGCAGCTTCTGCTTGCTCATCCCAGACGAATGGTATGTGGGTACGGAGCAGGCGCAAGAAACCATGAACGGTAGTGGCGTAATCAGGAACGAAGCGTCGAAGGAAATTGGATCGCCCCTGCAGACTTTGGAGCTGCCGGAGCGTGCGAGGAGCGGGTAGGTCTAAGATGGCTTGGATTTTTAGAGGATCAACAGTAATTCCTTTCTGGCAAACAATGAAACCCAACAATCGGCCTGCCGAAACGCAAAAGACACACTTGTGTGGGTTCAAGCGGATTTGGTATTTGCGACAACGCAGAAAAACTTGCCGAAGGTTGTTAAGGTGGTCTGATTGTTTCCGGGAACGAGCTGTAAGGTCATCAAGGTAGACCAGTAGGATATGGACTAAGTCGTGAAAGCAATAGGTCATGGCTCGTTGGAAGGTGGCACCAGCATTTTTGAGGCCGAAAGGCATAACGCGATAGGCAAAGGTGCCCTAGGGGGTAGTGAAGGCAGTTTTGTATTGGTCTTCCTTACGAATCTGAATCTGATTATATCCGAAAAAACCATCCATGAAGGAGAGGAATTCATGTCCCGCACATGCATCGATGAGTTGGTCAATAAATGGCATGGTGAAATTGTCCTTGGGACAAGCACGGTTTAAATCGTGGAAGTCAGTGCATACTCAAATGGTGCCTTGCTTTGTATTAACGGGAACGGGGTTTGAAACCCAAGTGGTATAGGCAATAGGATAAATGAACCCTACCTTGCACAGTTTCTCAATCTCGGCTTTGATGGCTGGGAGCTTTGAGGGATGAATGGGGCGCTGTTTCTGATGGACGGGGGGTACATCAGGCCATGTGTCGATGTGGTGCTCTATAATGGCGGGGTCAAGACCGGGCATCTCGGTATAGGACCAAGCAAAGACATCACGGAATTCTCTGAAAAGGTTTATGTAGTCCTCAATCTCTTGTTTACTGCAGAATGCTCCTAAAGTGATTAGTTCAGGGGCACGTCCTGGGGCAGCGATATCAACTTGGATGACGGGTGAGATGTTGGCCATGTTACCCTCCTCGAAGGCATCAGGAGCAGGAATAGGGTCCTTGAACCAGTCGACCTTAGTGGGAAGGAAGTCTTTGGATTCAACCGTGAATTGGGTGGCTGTGCTAGAGGAAGATGCTTCTGGGATGAAGTAGGAGCGATGATGCATATCATCCCAGGGATAATCCGGGGTGGTAAGGGCCTCAAGAATCTCCTCATCGGTACGGAAAGTTTGCGTCGTCAAATCGGTGGACGAAGGAGTAGTGGTGGAAGAGATCATATAAATGGTGTTAACCTCTCCTGAAGGGGAAGAGTCTAGCGGGTAGATCTCCTCAATGGTAGGTGGTGCCGTCTCCAGATCCAGATTGTTCATCTCATAGAGAGCCGCTCTGTAATCGGGGAGATCGGGACAATGATGTGAGTAATGCCCGTAAACACCGCATATGGCACAGGGGTGATTGGTACGCAGGGATTTGTCTTTAGGCTTGGGAGTGGGATTTAGTTCGACAGTTGGGATGTTGGGGTCATCGTCGAGCATCTGCATGTGCTTCTGTAAGGCTGGTAACTGTGGACACTGATGAGTGGCATGGCCTAACTCATCGCACAGCGAGCATTTGGGAGGAGCGCGAAATACTGGGGGGTTTTTGACTGTCTTGGGAGGTGGTACAGCAGTGTAAGGTTGTGGACCTCTGCCCCCAGTGGGTTTGGGAGTAGGAGGGGGAGTCGTGGAGGATGAAGGGGTAGAGACACCGGGAGGTGGCTGAGTGGTAGTAGCCATGGGTTGCACCGGTTGGAGGACGACATCTGGTGTCAGCGGGCGAACGGGAGGCGAAAGGTACCATACGGGTAATCCCAAAGTTAGCCCAGGGAGGCTAAGGGTAGCCATAACTGGGGCGCTTACTACTCCTGATGGAGGGACTAGGAAGGGGATCGTATGGATAGGTGTAACACCAATGTGGCTAGGTACCAATGGTGGTTTAGGCAATAAGGGTGGTTGGTTATCGTGGGACAAGGTACATAAGTCAGACACGTCCATGGGGGCTGATGGAGGCGGAATAGATTGGAAGGTGGAGGTCATCGGCGCGTCTGAGTAAACTCCAGGTCTTGTAGAGGAAACAAATGAGGTGGAGGCACGAGAAACAGGTTGTTCAACCACGGGGAGAACATTTTTGGGTGCCGCGGGAGCACTGGGATCATAGTAGGTGAGCTGGTCAACCTTAACCACACGTCCCTCATGGGGGAACATCATGGTGCGAAAAACGGAAGAGGTAACCGCCCGCATGGCATACATGTAGCTGCGGCCAAGTAAAAGGTTATAATCCAATTGGGCATTGATTACCTCGATGTCGATAAGGACGGTTTTACCACCTAACTGGACGGGGACATTGGGTAGGAGGCCTTGGGGCTGGGCCGACCGACCGTCGTAGGCGCGTAATGTAGTGGTGGACTACTGGAGAGTAGGGGATCCCAACTTCTGCCATACAAATGTAGACATAACGCATGTGGAGGCACCTTCATCGATGATGCATCGATGGATGACAAGATTCCGAACGGAAACAGAAACTTGGAATGCTAAGGAGGAAGGCAGGCGTGGTTCGGATTGGTCCAAATCAAATGCCATTAAATTTGAATCATGTGGGTCAATCGCCCCAATGGAGGAGAGTAGAGTCTTACGCTCGGAAGGGCAGTTTTTCAAGACATCTAATGCAGACATGGCTGCAGGAGACTGGGCTAAGTCATCTACGATGTTGTAGTTTGATGTAGCGCACGCATTGGGGTTATTGTTGATACGGCGAAGTGGGAAACGAGGGGCTTTGGGAGCGCCATCTAGTGGAGGTGGAGGTATACGTAATGCCTGATCGTTGGGATGGGCATTAGTGGGTTTATCAGTAGGAGGTGTTTCAGTGGTGGAGCCATATTGGTTCTGATGGGTCTGAAGGTTGACGTCAGCTGATGACATCACCAACAAGTGGTGGGTTCCTGAGTCAAACATGGGTTGATCAGGAGCAGCATACGTGATCTGTTGTTGGGGTTGCGCGTTGGCTTGAGGGGGAGCCAACGGCTGAGTGTTCATGATGCCTTGGGTTGGTAAGGGGTTTTGCAGAACCAAAGGTGGCTGCTGAGGCTGAGGGGGGTTAGGTGGCACCTAAGGAGCCGCATGCCCTTTGCGGTGGGCATCGTCAACCCAGAGCTGTCGAGCTCGCTCTAAATGTGGGCAAGCATGCGTGTAGTGTCCATAGACCCCGCAAATAGAACAAGGGTGGTTCGTTCACAAATTGGGGTTTTTAGCCTGCTTGGGCGGGCGATCAGGGTTTTGATTAGCGGGGGACACATTGTTGTTGTCTGGGGGATTAGCCGGTTGACCAGCTTGGTCTGCAGGTTGATTGTTCCCACGATTACGCCCCTTGCCGTGGTTTTGTTGGCCCTGGTTATGTTGGTTGTTCTGGTTTTGCTGCGGATTGTGTTGGGCGTAGACTTGCCCTTGGGCAGCAGGTGGATTCTGAGGTTGTGCAGGTGTGAGAGCAGGCTGCGGGGGATGATATGCAGGTTGAGGCTGAGCAGGTGCAGCAACTTGAGTGGGTTGCTGATATGGCTATGGAGCAGGTTGTGGGTTTGCTGCAGGGGCTGCCTGTGGCGGATAATAAGCGGGTTGGGCTTGTGAAGGCGTAGGAGCTGGGGCAGCCCGATGATGGTAGTAGGGTTGAGGTGCGACCGGGGGGGCATAAGTGGGAGTCACATGACTGAAGCACTGAGGAGGACATGAGGGTCCATGGTGATGGTGATGTGTCATGGGAGCATACGAATTGGTTGCACCAGACTGTGAGGTAGCCCGTGAAAGGTCGAGCCAGGGGTAGGATGTGCAATGGAAAATGGTTGGGGATGCGAAGAAACACGGCCAATAATATCGTCTGCAACGTGGGATGCCCCCGGCGCATCGTGCTGGGAGGACTCGCCGCGAGGGGCGTCAGGTATAATGGTATAAAGGTAACCCGACTGGGCGTAAATGAGGTCGAACTGTTGGGCCTTAAGGATGGCCTCCTCTTTAGACTGGGGTCTTTCTGATGCCACATCCTTAGCAATGACAGGGAGAAGGGATTTGAGGAACCAATCTAGGAAGATACGGTCGTCTAGTTTGATATTGCATAAGCTACGGCGGCGACGCCACTCATGGATGTGGTCCATGATGTGGGTAGCTGTGTTTTGTCTACAAGATAGGAGGATCTCAACGCCTGCATCATAGCGGACAGGTAACTGGAAGAACTGCAGGAAGGTCGAGGCAAGGGAAGCAAAGGTGGCATGGGTCCCATGAGGTTGCTCGATATACCACTTGGCTGTAGAGCCAGTGAAAGTGCGCTGTAAGAGACAGAGGTGAACAGAGTCATCCACTATGGAGTTAGAGGAACACCATAGGTGGAAAGACATGATATGGTTTTGTGGGTCCTCACCGACCTTGCCCTCGAACTTAGGGATGTCAGAGGGGAGCTTGGTAGGCATATGAGGCCACGTAGGGTCGTGTCGAATAGGATCATTGGTCAATCTGGCCAGGTCAGGTAGATTGAGGCTAGCCATGAATGGCAAACTGGAAGAAGGATGTGACACAATAGTGGGTTGGACCAAGTTGGGGCCAATGCCCCCGAGTGGGGGGACAGGATTTGGGATGGTGCCCCCAAGTGGGGGAACTGAGGTAGTATAGGATGGGCCTGCACCACCATGGGTAGTGTGAGTCACTGGTGGAGTGGTGGTATGTATCCCAGCTACGGGAATGGGAATGGTGACCAGGATGGTGGATGTGGCCCCCATCGAGGGCATCCCCAGAGTAGGTGTGGTAACTAGTGTAGTGGTGGATGTGCCACCAATGGTCCCTATGACAAAAGGAGTGGAAGTCGTGCCAGCCATGGGGCTAGTAGGGGCAGTGTAAATAGGGTTCTCAGACACTTCGTCAGAATCGAAGGTAAAGTAAGGAGCATCAATATCTGGTGACGGAGTCCTATGTCGCTGACGAGTGGAGTCAAGTTACAAGGCTCTAGATCTATGATGAGTGGTATCAACGGATGATGATCGGAATCTATGACGGGTGGTGTCAAGAGAACCGTGCTGTGGGGGCTCGCCCCTAAGGCACCGAGAATGTCTCGGGGACTCAATGGTGACAGATGGTGTCAAATCTATGTGGGTTGAGGTGAGTATAAAAACAACTCAAAAAATCCTAATGCAACCGAGTGTGCAGAAGGAGAGCTCAAAAACAAGGCACTCAGGACAACAACCAACTCAAAACACCCACTGCAACAGCTGTGCTACAATAGGTGGAGTATCAACAAAGATGGTCAGAATACCAACAAGCAGCAGGTTTCCTAAAAAGAAAAAAAATGGTGGACTCACTAGACCAAAGGGAGGTAAAGGAGCATGCAAACACCTAACTAAAAGTATTCTGACTCAACTAAACATATCCTCTGCAAGGTGATGAAATCCAAGTCAGACAATATGAGTAGGAAAGCCAAGTGGCTATGATATCCCCCTACCGGAAGGGACACCGGGTAGTCAATCCTAGAAGAATGGCAACTAAGATACCCCGTTCATGACACGTCCAGAAAGGTGAATCTGCCGTTTAGTCCGTTTACCGCAATACCCCTATACAGGGATATCCCGCGAACCCAAAAAGGTATCCCTTCGGTTACTGAATGGAGTGCGGTATTCCACTCAGGCCTCCGGAACCAGTCTCCCGACTTCAACCCTCCTAAGGGAGAGGCCCTCTGATAAACTGGTCGTGACCGTGCCAAAAAGTACTAGGGGATTTTGGTTCCCAATTTGGACAACAACTATGTCTCAAGTGTGAGTGACCGAGGGGTGTTATTGGAAGCCTATCCCCCCGACCCTACCTAACTACAAAGATTCTTTTGTGTTCCCCAAGTGGGGTTAGAATGTTGGTTTAGTTAGGTAATTTTTAAGGCTCACTTTGAATTATGTGACAGAGTGTGTGCTCGTGAGGTGATGAACCCAAAATAGAAGTGCCACAAGGGGGGTAACTTCTTACTATCAATAATTACTGAAATTCAAACTTTAACTTGCAAAATTTTTTGAATTAAAAATATTGAAATTTTAAAAAGATTCTGTAAAGGGAACAGAAAGTAAGTTGCAGAAAGGCTATAAGGAAGTGAGGCTGCAGGTAGGACAGAGGGCTGTTCAGATGCAGAAAATATTGCAGCAAAAAGGGGCTGGGCTCAAAACAGGAAAAATGCAGAAATCAGACCGCGGGTCTGTGGCGAATCAGAACAGGCAGACCGCTGGTTTGAGGGAAACAGACGCGGTCAGGTCGCAGTTTTCGGGCCAACAGAAGCAGTCGGGATGCAGGAAAAAGGGAAAAAGACGTAGTCGGGTCGCGGCAAAAAGGCTAACAGACACAGTCGGGATGCAGGAAAGGGGCTGAAAGCCGCATTCTGGACGCGGGAAAATGGCCGACAGGCGCAGTCAGATCGCAGTAAACAGGCTGATTAGCCGCAGTCGGATCGCAGGTAACAGACTTGAATCCGCCTGCAGGGCGTCAGAAATAGTCTGAGAGCCGCGGTCGGGTCGCAGGTAAAGGCCTGCAAGATGCGGTCGGGATGCGACTGCAGAGGGAAAAGACGCGATGTATGGCAGCCGAAAGGGACGGCCGAAAGGAAATTTTTTTTAAACGAAAACCAGAAATTCAAAATATAGTGGAGTCGCCAAAACTGTAGCTAGGGTTTTACCCCTAGCTTGTGCCAATGAGCACCTACTAAGGATAAGGGACTCCTTAGTAGCAGTTCAGTAAATGTAAATTATTAAGCTAAAAACAGAAATAAAAACTACTCTAAAACATGTGCATGAAAAAGAAACAACAATTTGTAAACAAGAGTTTTGTATTAATATTACCTTCAATGTGAAGGTTGATGAAGCTCTTGCAATGTCCAAGAGGGTTGCTCCAAGCTCCAATGTGCTCCTTCTCTTTCTCCAATGGTGGAAATGGGCCAAAAGGGGCTCTCAAGGTGAAAGTAGTTCAATGGTGAACTGGGGTTTCGAGAGAGATTTTGGCAGAGTAAGGGTATACTTGATTGTGGATATGAAATAAGGGATCTCCATCACCTATTTATAGTTTTTTGGTGGTGGAGTGCTGACCCATGGTTTTAGGAAACACATGGTTTAGGGCAGCTGTATAGGGTTTTTTCCTCCTTTTCCTCATTATTTTATATTTTTTCTTCCCTTTTTAGGGGGTTTTTGCTATTTTTGGAGGAAAAGGGGGGTTTTTAGCCTTTTTTAGGCTATTTTGAGGGTTTTGTGACCTTTTGGAGGCATTTTAGGCCTTTTTTGGGTCTTTAAGGGAAATATGGTAGGAAAATGGACAAATGAGCCATATAATGTGGTAGATGAGGTAGTGAACACTTTTTGGGTGTTAACAGTTTGTAAAAAGGGGACTTTGGCATAGAATTGAGAGGTGGTTGAGTTTATCTGAGAGGATAAAGTGCTCCACTACTGTAGCTGTCAATTATGAATTAAGAGTAAGTACCTTGCCACATTCTTTTGATTTACAAACCATTAAAATAAAATCTGTCTACTAGAAACCAGTTTTATTTTTCTGTTTGTCAAAAATATTCATCAAAATTCATTATACTCCTAATCATAACTTGGATCTTCATCACTGTTGCTTGATTATTTTTTTATACACATCAAAAAATGTTCCACCTATGTTGTAGCAAACTCTAAAATATACCTAGAAACACCTGCAAAATGATGCCAAAAATGTGTGGTTACTGCATGCCTAGAAACTTGCTAAGGTTACCTCTCTAAATATTTAGCCATTGATCCATCTTTAGAACTTTCCTAAACAACACATCTTGGGAACACCAGGGTTAAAAATAGGATACATCCTAGTGTTAACAAGCCCTAAATTCTTTGAATTTTTAATTCTTGTTATTCTTTTAGGTATCCATAATCTGCGGGCTTCTCCAAATTACCATGTTAATAGGTTCCAACAAAGTTATTCAAAGCTAGGGTGAATAATAAAAAGATAAATCCCCAATATTTGATTCCATGTTTTATACAAATCCCAGGGGCATTTACCATTCAACCTCTTTCCTAAAATCAAATGTCTAAAAAATTTACTTGGATCAAATTAAATTGTGCAAACGATACAAGGGCTTTAACAAAGTGATCCCCTCTTTTTAGAGGTAAAATTTCACAGCAACTTCTCTTTGAGAACAATATATATTCATAAGCTTTTTAGGAAAAATATGACAGCGTTTGAAAGCTATATTAGGGTTATTATAATGGCTATGTTCCCTTTTAAAATATCAAGGACAAAATATCCATCGTGATCGACATGGAAAGGGATTTGGTTTCCATGCTCTGAAACAATGTCATAATAACTCATTGCACTTCACTCCTTTCCTCAAAGAGTTCTTCACATAGCATAGCAGTGTTGATGTATATGTAACTTTGGAATGTATTTCAGTTATATATTTATTGTACCCTTATAGAGATGTGTTATTCCTCTATAAGGAAGTGTCGTCATTTGTATTGACAAGTGTCACAAGTGTGTTAACTTGTCGATGGGTTATTAGACCACCTTGTAAGGGGTAGGCCCGGATTTATGTAATATGTGGTTATTGTACCTAGCTAGACAAGTTGGCCCCATAAGGTTATTGGGCAAATAGAACAAGTATAAATAGAGATCGGGAGATCTCTATTTGGATCACTCAGAAACTCATTCTTCCTTCACTCGGAAAGTGGCGCACTTGTGAGGAGGAGGATCAGCTACTAAGAGGAGTCTATCACTTGTACTTTGGTTGAGCTATTGCTCTATCTATCTCTGAGGAAGTTGTGGGGTTTTTCACCTTAGGTTTTTCCCCACAGAAACTCTGTGTATCTATTGTCTCTCATGCTTTTGCTTCTTGTGATGATTGACATGCTTGTTATGATTGATATGCATTGATATACTGTACATGTTATTCTCTCAGTAAATATCCTAGAGGATTGTGAATTAATGCTCAAAATTTAACATGGTATCAGAGCTAACCTGAGAAGAAGACATTGGGCAGTGACGGAAACTAGGATTTCTTGTTTATTGGGTTTCTCTCCACATATTTTGGAAACGCAGTATAGTATATTGACTCTACTCATCAAGGAGAATCTATCTGTCCAATCAGAATTCAATTCTGAGCATTTTCAGATTTGGCCCTAAAAATTAGGGTTTCCACAAAAATAAGAATTTCTAAAATCTGAAGACATAGCTAGAAGCTCCTTGGAAAAATCAAAGTTTAGAGCTTTGGATCGAGATTTTTGGCTGATTAAATCTCTGGGAAACTCAAACCATAATTTAGGGTCCTCCCGAGTGAACCTGGGAAGACTAAAAGGCATTTCTTAAGGGTGAAGCTTTGCAGATCTCAAATTCTGAATACACCAAGCTGATCAGATCATCAAGGTGCATCTTTCTATCCTTTCAGAAAGTTGAAATTCAGTTTTTGAATTTTTAGGGTTTTTTTGACAAACCATAATTCGGGACCAGATCCAGTTTTTCAGCAAAGCAAGTGGTAAGACCTAAATCTCTTCTATTTCCATTTGAAGTAATCCACAACAAGATTGAGGATAAGCTTGAAGGGGCTGATAAATTTCGAGCCTGGAAGTATAGGATTGGGTTAATCATGGAAGAAAATGAATTGGACTCCTACATCAGCTCTGAGGTCCCTATCCCAAAGGATGAAGAGGCAAAGGTATTACGAAAGAAGAACTTGGTCAAGGAAAAGAGAATCATTGTTGATTCTATCAAAGACCATCTTATACCACATGTGTCATCTCTAAAGACACCCAAGGATATGTTTGACTCCCTGACCAAGTTATTTGAAGGGAAGAACATAAATCGGAAGATGAATCTGTGGAATTAATTGAAAGGAGTAAAGATGCTAAATGGAGAGACCATTCAATCTTACTTCTCCAAGGTCTCTCATATCAAGGAACAACTTGAAGCTGTCGATGAAGTAGTGGACAATGATGAAGTTTCTATGACCACTTTGAATGGCCTACCTAGGTCATGGGACTCCTTTATTCAAAGAATATGTGCAAGAAAGAAATTGATCTCTTTCAGTAGACTATGGAAGGAATGCTCTCAAGAAGAAGCTAGGTTTGTGGCACGAGAAGAAAATATGGGAATTGAAGATCAAGCTCTCACGGCTCACACTGAAAGAAGCAAGCCTAAAAAGGAGCACTCTCAACAGAAGAGATCCACTCACTAACACCAAAAGAATAAGAAGGATCTAAGGTGCTTGACATGCAATGAGAAGAGTCACTTTGCTTCAGAATGTCCCAAGAACAAAAGGGACAACAACGATAACAACAACTTCAACAAGAAGAAGAAGGGCAGCAAAAGAAGGTACCATGCTCATGCTGCTGAAGATGATGAAACTCCAAAGAAGAAGGCTAGAGCAGAAAGTGATGATGATTCATCAAGCGAAGAAGAGTATGTTCTAATCGCTGCTCTTACAGGTACTATTTCTCATGGTTGTAATGATTGGATTATTGACAGTGGGGCTTCCAAGTAGACTAGGTTTAAAGAATCTTTTGTAAACTTATCTGAACATGAATCACCCCATAAGGTGAAACTTGGGGATGATTATCAATATCCCATCAAAGGAAGTGGTGAAGCCTCCTACAACCTAGACTCTGGAAAGTATTTAAAGATGAAAGAAGTTCTTTATGTACCTTGGCTCAAGAAGAATCTACTCTCCATCTCTGCATTGGATGAAAAAGGCATGAGGGTTGCATTTGTAGATGGCCAAGTCCTAATGTGGCCAAAGGGTAAAACTATTGATGATGCAGTGGTGATTGGAGAGCAAGAGGGAGGATTGTATAAATTGAAGGGACAACCTGAACATGCCATGGTACATGATTCCATGGAGCCAAGTGAACTTTGGCATAGAAGACTTGCACATATGCACTATAGAGCATTACCAATTGCAAGTAAAGCTGTAGAAGGTCTTCCTGAAATCAAGACCAAGCATGAAGGTGTTTGCAAAGGATGTGCAAAAGGAAAGAACATAAAGAAGGCATTTCCAAGCAGTGAAAGCAAGGCTAAAAGTATCTTGGAAATCATCCACTCTAGTGTATGCAGTCCGATGTCATCAAGTTCTCTGAGTGGGTATGTTTACTATGTCTCTTTCATTAATGAATTCTCCAGGAAGACTTGGGTTTACTTCTTAAAGATCAAAGATGAAGTATTTCATAAGTTCAAGGAATTCAAAACCTTGATCGAGAACCAAACTGATAAGAGAATCAAGACTTTCAGATCCGATAATGGTGGAGAATTCACTTCAAGTGACTTCAAGAAGCTATGCAGTGATTCAGGGATTAAGAGGGAGTTGACTGCTCCTTACAATCCACAACAGAATGGAGTTGTAGAAAGAAAGAATAGAACAATCATGGAAGCAGCACGAGCAATGTTGCATGACCAGGATCTACTTATGCATCTATGGGAAGAAGTAGCTAGGACAACTGTATATGTGTAGAATAGAACACCCCACAAGATATTGGACAACAAGACACCAGAAGAGGTCTTCTCTAGTAAGAAACCTGAGGTCAGCCATCTCGGAATATTTGGTTGTCCAATATATACACATGTCCCAAAGGAAAAGAAGACCAAGCTGGATCCTTTAGGAAAGAAGGGTATCTTTGTGGGTTACAGTGAAAGCTCGAAGGCTTACAGAATATACTTTCCAGGGTTCAAGCAGATTGATTTTAGCAGGGATGTAACATTTGATGAAAACTCAGCATTCATCAAATCAAGGAAGACACCTATTGAAGATTATGAAGAACCCAAGGAAACTAGATTTCAAGACACTACCATGACTGAAGCAATTCCAAATGTTGATCGTGAAATTGAAGATCCACCTCGTGAGAAGGACTCTCATAAGAGGAAACCTGCATAGGCTAGAGAGATCATTCAAGATGCAGAAAGATATGGCATTCCAGAAGAAGAACACAGAGCAAAGAAGAGAACAAGATCACATACCAGCTATGTTGTTTTACTCTGTGATATCATGAACAAAGAACCTTCCAGTTATGAAGAAGCAATGGAAAAGAAAGAATGGAAGGATGCCATGGTCAAGGAATACCAATCAATAATGAAGAATGATGTTTGGGATGTTGTACCAAGACCTGAAGGGAAGTCTGTTGTGACTTCCAAATGGATTTACAAGATCAAGCTTGCTACAGATGGCAGGGAAGCACTGGATGATGAGCATGGTGGAAGGGAGATCCTTCACATGGCTGCGGATGTAAGCACTGGATGATGAGCATCAGGATGATGTTCTAGTTTCTGCTCTGTATGATCAGTTGGATCATTTACATTTTTTTTTATGTATGTATGCATCATGTTGATGTTGGACATGATCAGTTGGATCATTTATGTATGTATGCATCATGTTGATGCTGGATATGATCAGTTGGATCATTTATGTATGTACACATCATGTTGGATGTTGGATATGATCAGTTGGATCATTTATGTATGTACGCATCATGTTGGATGCTCGATATGATCAGTTGGATCATTTATGTATGTAGGCATCATGTTGGATGCTTGGACCATGTATCTGTATTTGTATCAAGTCAATCATGTATTTTGATATGTATCAGGTATGATCAAGTGGATCATGTATTTGTATATGTATCGGGTGGATACATTGTATGATCAAGTAGATCATGTATGATGATATGTATCAGGAAGATACTGTGTATGCATCAAGTGGATGCATTGTATTATCAAGATGATCATGGATGACGAGCTTCAGGATTTTTATCCAGATGACATGCATCAGGACGATGTAGTGATGATGATCAAGATGATCATGTGTACATTAGGATGATGTATGGTGAGTATCAGGATGATACTCTGTGGCCGTGGAACAGGTTGTGCAGATGAGCATGTCTAGGATATCCTATAGGTCGGAGTTGTGTACCCGTAATAGCCTGGGATGCTCTTTCGAGACATTGCTCTTGGAGGACATATAATAGCGCCTTGGGAGATCCTTCAGGTCGCAGTTGTGTACCCGTAACATCCTGTGATGCTTTTTCAAGGTTTTTTCCAATGGCATATAATAGTGCCCTGGGAGATCCTTCGGGTCGGAGTTGTGTACCTGTAACATCCTGGGATGCTCTTTCTAGGTTTTTCCATGACCACATGTAATTTGTGCCCTGGGAGATCCTACAGGTCAGAGTTGTGTACCCATAACATCCTAGGATGCTCTTGCTAGGTTTTGTGGTGACCACATGTAATTTGTGCCCTGGGAGATCCTATAGGTTGGAGTTGTGTACCCATAACATACTGGGATGCTCTTTCGAGGTTTTGTGGTGGGGTCACATGTAATACCGCCCTGGGAGATCCTACAGGTCAAAGTTGTGTACTCGTAACATCCTAGGATGCTCTTTCGAGGTTTTGTGACACACATAATAAGTCCTGAGGATTCCACAGTATGGCCAGTGATGAAGACCTGTAGGTGGTGGGCCTACATCCAGTATGAAAAAGGATTGGCTCTGTAGAACTTCCTATGACGAGTAGATTCATAGATTGTTTGAGATAGCAGCAGTAGTGATGATGACGATGATTTGAGGATGATGCATCGATGACGATGATCCAGAGAAGAAGACTTGTGCTAGTAGATCTGTGTCGAGAAATACCTTCCTAGTTAAGAGGGAGTGTTGATGTATATGTAACTTCGGAATGTATTTCGGTTATATATTTATTGTACCCTTATAGAGATGTGTTATTCCTCTATAAGGAAGTGTCGTCATTTGTATTGACAAGTGTCGCAAGTGTGTTAACTTTCCGATGGGTTATTAGACCACCTTGTAAGGGGTCGGCCTAGATTAATGTAATATGTGGTTATTGTAACTAGCTAGACAAGTCGGCTCCGTAAGGTTATTGGGAAAACAGAACAAGTATAAATAGAGATCGAGAGATCTCTATTTGGATCACTCAAAAAATCATTCTTCCTTCACTCGGAAAGTGGCTCATTTGTGAGGAGGAGGATCAACTGCTAAGAGGAGTCTATCTGTTGTAATTTGGTTGTACATTGGTTGAGCTATTGCTCTATCTATCTCTGAGGAAGTTGTGGGGTTTTTCACCTTAGGGTTTTCCCCATGGAAACTCTGTGTGTCTATTGTCTCTCATGCTTTTGCTTCTTGTGATGATTGACATGCTTGTTATGATTGATATGCATTTATATATTGTACATGTTATTCTCTCAGTAAAGATCCTAGAGTATTGTGAATTAATGCTCAAAATTTAACAAGCAGAACCATATATGTAATTTTAGTCTAGAAAGCTTTAGGTGTAGAGCTTCCTAATAAAATGCATGAAAAAATTATATGTAGATCCAAAGGTAAGCTTATTGCTTTCTTCATAGATATTATGTTAGTAACATTAAATTGTATTAATATTGGGCTTTTTATAGACTTCAACTCTACTTTGAACATTTACTAAGATACATGAATTATTTCGAAACTGGCATAGATTGAGAGGAATAAACTTTCCAAGTTCATATATATATATATATAAGAATTAAACATTGTATCTAAATTTTTATTCCATTTTATTTAGTTAAAGTAATATATATATATATGTGTGTGTGTGTGTATGTGTGTGTGTGTGTGTGTGTGTGTGTGTTGCATTGCATTTTGCTGTAGTCTGATATAATTATGTGATGCTTGGCATTATAATTACCCATGGGGCAAAAAAATAAAAATGGAAAGAGTGAAAAATAGACTTGTTACAGGGGCAGAGATGATGGAATTGTTGGACATAGTGTTGTCATTGATGCCAATTATATTCATCATTGAATATATTTTGAGGTCATATCCATAGAATAGCATGTAGCTATCCAATTCATTAATAGATGGTAACAGATTACATTGTGGATCATCTGCCGTAGCAGATGCTTGAGGTTACAGGAGTGTCGAAAATAAATCTTCCCTGGCTTTGAGAGGCTTTGGATCTGAAGAGGTTAGTGTTGTTTATTAACATAGATATATTAGCTTCCCAAGAAACAAAAGTGCACAATGCCATAAACAATCCTATAGAAGCATCTATTTTTCTAAAGATTATTGGAGAGATTCTTAATGGAGGTGTCAGTGTGAATGACATTGGTGTTGACGTCATTAGAATATTTACAGCAGAAGCAGGATTACCATCTCTGGAAGTGCACACCATAGATAAATATCATGGAAGGTACAAGGACCGTATATTGTTTTCATTTGTGAGTTCAAATAATCAATCCAAAATCTTAGGATCCTTGGTGTTGGATGATTGACACCATATCAATAGAGAAATAAATCGTCTTCAATAACTGCAACATCTGCATATTCAAAAGAAATGCTTGAATTACATGAACAAATATTTAGGTAATATTAGTCAATATTTTGAACAACATCGACCCAGTCAAAAGTAATGCTTGAATTACACATACAAATTTTAGGTTGGCCTAGTCAAAAGTGTAAAAGTATCACACGAAGTTGGCTCAATCTAAATTTTAAAAGGAAAGTTGATGACTATAAATAAAAGTGTGTGCCCTCTTTTGGAGTGAGTGAATGTGTGGAGATAAGTTGAGAAAAGAACAATGAAGGAGTATTATATTTGGGTAAGATCAGTGGAATATAAATTAAGAAAGAAAAAAAATGTGGAGTACACAGAGGAAGTGTGGAATTCATGGAAGTCTCTAAGAAAAAGGGAAAACTAAGTATGATCAAAGGAGTATTATATTTGGGTAAGATCAGTGCAATATAAATTAAGAAAGAAAAAATGTGGAGTACACAGAGGAAGTGTGGAATTCATGGAAGTCTCTAAGAAAAAGGGAAAACTAAGTGTGATCAGACAAGGGGGAGGAGCTGATGTGACCAAGAACTTGTTGGTCAATAGATAGCAATGAATTTTGTGGATTTATAGGTGGAATTCGTGGGAGCTTTGAAATATGAGTCAAGTAAGGAAAATTTTCTGAGGGTTGAAGAGCTGATCTAAGGAAGTGAGGAAGAGAAATTCATGGAGGTGATCAGGAAAAAAGGTAGGCCAAGGATCAGGTGTAGCAGGTATGTAACTTGCATACTTAGAAGAGGAGCAGAGAGTGCGTAATTCAAGAAATATGAAGTAAACCAAGATTAAAAGCAATAATTTGTATTGAAGATCATATCTAAAGTTCAACCTTAACATGATAAGGTTCGAGCTAATGAAATATACTCAAGGTATGGACTGATATTTGGTGGGCTATAAAAGATTACTAAAGTATAAGAGTTTGTGAGAGAGTTGAAAGACGAATACCTTATTGCATTAGGGTGTGTACTTAAGGATGGTTATGAGATAGTTTGATGTCAAATAATAGAGATCAACTAATCATCATGTAATATAGTATTTGGATTATTGTGTTTTTTAAAATGTTGCTCAGAAACAGAGGTTAACCAAACCTTGCTTGAAAACATAATTTTCAATATAAGCAAAGAATACCCAATACTAAAGATCATGTATCAGAATATGGTGTTACCAAAATTATATTAAGATTCAATATATATGTTATATCTACTTTTGGACCTTTTTTATGAGTGCTTATATATATGTTGATAAATGCATAAGTGTGTTTAATAAAGTTCTTGGTTGAAGTAAAAAGTGATCAAAGTGCAGGAAATCGATTCACCCTCCCTCTTAGTGTCCCTAATGTGTTCCACGGGAATACCAGAGCCTATCTCAAAGGGAAGCACAATCCTAGATAATGTGAAAAAATTGTGGAGGTGATCCACCCTATTTATTTATGAAAATATGTTCAACTAAATGCATGAATCTATGGACAACTTCCTAAAGGCTATAATGTTTCACTAAGTACTCCAACACCTGCTGGATTTGCCCAAAAAATTCTTTGACTTGGAGACCATTTTTGTGAATTTTGAATGTTGGCACAATACTGACACTCTTTGAATTTTACAAATATATATTATCTTTGACATCCACCTTCACATTCATAGAATATAGAAAATGTATAAAGCCAAATTATGTCATAAACAAGATAGAAACAAGATAAGTTCAATAGGATTGCAAATCTTTAATAGGGATATTGAGCTATGATACCTTGAGAAAATTTATAGATGGATGTATTTTACAAGTTGATCAGCAAATGGAGATATTTGCTTGCATCTCTCACTGGATCTTGTACTGAAGTGGACTACTGCATGACCTGATTAACAGACTCAACAACCTTGTAAATTAATCAAATGATGTATCTTCTATTGTTTGTTACAATTTCATAATAAAAGTAGGACTAAGAAAATAAATAATTCAATTAACTATTACCAGGTGCAATAATTGCTTTTCTAAAATGATCATTTACATATGCACTTGTCATTACTTGTTGTATCATTTGTTAATAGTAAATATATCCATTATCACATGTATAGATCCTTATCAGTCAATTGTGTGTGGTAATATGGTTGAGTTACATTACAACTTCTACTACGGAAAAGAATTCCTTAGAGCGTCATGTTGGAATGAAATTTAAATGTGAAGAAGAATTTGAATGGGAATAACCTCCAACAACACCTACTTTTTAGTCTTGTTTCTTTTGTAAGTTATTGGATTATTGGAAGGATGTATGTGATGAAAATATTAAATTTAGTGAGGGTCAAACAAGCTAGAAGATTACCTTTTCTAGTCAATCCAATAATCTACAAGTAGTGAATGTATTGTAAGTTGTCTCTTCTATAAGTATCTGCATAGCCACATCTTGGTGGAATAATACATGACTTTTCTCTTTTCTCCCTAGAGTAAGAGATATGAAAAAAAAGTCAAGTTTGCAAAATTGAAACATAGATCTAATATTAAAATCTAGAAATTTGAAAAAGGATTCTTGTCTTTTAGCAACCCCCCCATAATGAAAAATGAAAGTGACTTGCTACTTGTCTCATAGTGGGTGTTATTGTTATTAGGTATATTACATGAATTGTCATCAACTAAATTTAGATATAAAGAAGGAATGGGTTCTAGATGCAATACTCTCACTATGAAGGATTCTAGAAGACCTTAGTATTAAACAAGAGCATGCAACTATTACGTACTCAACCAATTAAAGTATGATAAAAGTCACCAAGAAAATTAAAACAAACCAAAAAAACATAGTACCTAGTTGTCACAATACCATCAAGGTCAATATGAATCTTGTTCTGAACTATATCACTAAGAAACAAATGTGGAAGAAAAATCCAAGCGAACAAGTGGAAAAACTGTAAGTGAACAGTCCAAGGGGAACAAACAAGGAAAATCAATTATATAGGCACACACAGATACATGTAACTTAGAGCATCCATGTGGGGTGGTTTTCATCTCTGATGTCTCTGAAGCATTTGATAAGCATTACAGGTTTGACTAGCTGTATATTGTGCCTAATTAAGTCTTTTATTTATTGTGGATTGTTCCTCACATATATATTTCCTTTATAATAGCTATTTTAAGACTCAAATTTAACTTGGGGGAAGAGTGATTGGCTGAAACGGGGGAAATCGCGAGCCTAGTTTTCTCTTGGCGCTCACCCCTAGGGTTCTCAACCACAATGATCCTTGCCCTCCCTGTAGCTATGTGCACTGGCTGCTGATTGAATGCACCACAGTATGGTTTCGTATGGGGGTATGGATATTCCTCCTCTCTCTCCTTCTCGGCCTCCCAAAACAGACGTGGCACAAAAGGATAAATCTAAAGAGAAACATGATGATTTTGGTGAGGGGTCGGGTTCCAAGGATTCCTTGGGATTGGAGCGAATGCCAGGAACTTGTATCCCAAGATCTACTGGGATACCAGGCCTCCATATCAACTCTGAAAAAGCTTCATGAACATGTTGAACAGTGGAAGGAAAAATCCCTAATAGGTAAGTTTATTGGTGGTTGGACCAAAGAGAAAGATCTACTGAATTGGATCAAATCCACCTAGAATCCTAAAGGCCATTATGACCTGCAACTGGGTTCCAAGTGTTTCTTTACTATTATCTTGTTTAATCAAGAAGACAAGGACAAGATTCTGGAAGGTGGCCCATATTTATTTTTCTCCTTTGGTCTATACCTTATCCCCTGGAATGAAAGATTCAATCCAAACACTGAAGATATGAGCATTGCCCCTGTTTGGAATAGACTCTACTCTCTCCCCTATGAATACTGGGATCTGGAAATTCTGAAAGACATTGGAAATACTCTCGGCAAATTCATGAAATTTGTTGAAATCACCAAGTAGAAACGTTATACCTCTTATGCTTGGAACTGTGTCTACATGAACTTATCTCGGGAAATCCTAGAAGCTATTACCCTTACCTAGGATGACGTCGACTGGGTTTAGCCACTTGATTATGAAAATGTCCCTTTCCGCTGCCAAAACTACCATGTCCATGGTCATTTTAGTAGAAATTGTCCGCCGAATCCGGAAGCCCTGGGCCCTAAAGCCACTAAGGAAGACAGACGAGATCCTGAGGGTTTCATACATGTCAAGAGTAGAAGGAGGCCCAACTACAACTCAAACCCTGATCAACCAGCTCGTAAATTGCTTGCCACCCTAATCGATTTCAAACCATTGTATTTAATGAAGAACCTCCAGATCTTCCTGAAAAATCTCAGGAGTAGGACTCTCTCCCTGTTGGATCTATCTCTGTGGAGATCCCCAAGATCCTGAATAACCCAACTGACGAATCTGCTAATATGGAGGAGGACCGAGTGGATGAAATGGAGGACATGGACCTTGGGGATTTAGACCTAGATGGGAAAAAGAGAGGGAGGAAGACCAACAAGCAAAGGATAGCAGAGATAGGTAGAAAGTTGATAAACTCAGGGAAATACTTGACAATCCGGGTGGCTTTTTCTGAAGTCAATCGGGTTTCCCAATGAAAGTTATCTCTTGGAATATACATGGGTTAAATCAACCACACAAGATCAAGACCCTATGGAATAAGGTGAGGAAGGATAAACCATAGATTATGTTCCTCCAGGAAACCAAATGTGGGACTGAAACCCTAAAGAAAATTGGGGAAAAAGTTTGGAAAGGTTGTGAAATAATAAACATCGATGCACAGGGTATGGCAGGTGGCCTAGAAATCCTGTGGAATCTGGAAGTGGTTGTTCTCTCAAAGTTTTGGGCTACAAAAGGTATATTCTCGGCGGATTTCCATATAGCCAAAACTCAGATCGATAGAACTATCTCAAATGTTTATGGACCTAGCATTTACCCCCAGAAGCAGTCATTCTTGGACTCTCTGGCATGGACTGGTTTTGGTTAGATGGAAAACCCTACATCATTAGGGGGGATTTTAACCTAATCACTTGGCTTGAGGAGATGAAAGGTGGTAGATGAAGCTTAGGATTAGCAAGTGAATCTTTTAGTGATTTTATTTCCACTCATAATCTCATAGACATTGAAACTGCCAATGGTTGGTTCACTTGGAACAACAAATGAGGTAGGGAGCACCATGTCCCCTCCAGGGTTGACAGATTCATGGTCCCAGAAGGAATTTTCAACTATTGTGGGGCATTCACTCTTCTGTACTTCCGTCTGCTGGATCTGATCATTGGTTGGTTAGCCTACAATGGCAAGGTATGGGTCCACTATCTAAGCGACCTTTTCACTTTGAACAGTTTTGGCTGGATCACGTTGAATTTAAAACCCTCGTCTCCCACTGGTTGTTCAACGCACCACCCACGGAGGGTACACACATGTACCAATTCCAACAAAGATTAAAAAATCTAAAAGCCAAGCTCCATAACTGGAATAAGGAGGAATTTGGAAACATATTTGAAGATAAAAGGCCCTGATGGAACAAATGGATGAAATCCAAAGGAAGGGGATGACTACAGGGTATGATGATGAGTTAAGGGAGTTGGAAACAACTACCAATATCAAGCTAAACGCTTAGGAGAGACAGGAGGAAATCTATTAGCAACAAAATTCTAGACAACAATGGCTCAAGGAAGGTGAACACAATACAAAATTATTCCATCGTTCTGTTATCTAGAATAGGAAAATAAATAGAATTCTTCACCTTAAGACCACTACTGGTTCCTACATTGAAGACAACTTCCATGGAAGACGAGCTGGTGGACTATTTTGGTATCATCATGAAAGAAGACAAGGCCAATAGAGCCAATAGTATTGCTTAGATCACTCAACATATCCCCTCCTTGATCACAGATGATCATAATACGCTTTTAACAAAATATATCTCTTTGTTGGAAGTGGATGAGGCTATAAATAAAATGGAGGGAGGCAAGGCTCGAGGCCCAGATGGGTTCACTACATATTTTTTTCACTATTTTTGGGATCTAATCAAGAATGAAGTTTGGCAGATTATGGAAGACTCAAGAAAAACCCACAGGGTCCTCAAAGCATTCAATGCAAGTTTCCATTCCCTCATCCCCAAAATCGATGGAGCTGATTCTCGTGACAAGTTTCGACCCATCGCTCTGTGTAATGTTATCTAAAAAATCATTACAAAGGTCATGGCGAATAGACTCAAGCCAATTCTCCCCAGTCTAATATCCTCGGAACAGTCTGGTTTTATGGAGGGACGACAAATACTTGATGGAGTCATTTTGGTGCATGAAGTGTTACACTCTCTAAAGATTACCAAAAACCCCGGTATGCTATTAAAATTGGATATTACGAAATCTTATGATAAATTAATATGGTAATTCATGAGGGAAATGATGAAGGATTTTGGTTTCTATTAAGAATGGATTGAATGGATTGTGAACCTCACTGCGTCTTCTTTCTTCTTTATTCTGCTTAATCGGACCCCTACTGGTACTTTTAGCCCCTCCCAGGGCATCAGGCAAGGTGACCCCCTCTCCCCTTTTCTTTTCATCCTCATGGCTGAAGGATTGGGATGAACGATCAAATCTAAAACCCAACAAGGATTTCTTAGAGGCTTATCTCTCCATCTTGGAACAGAGGTTAAGACTCACCAATAATTTGTTGACAACACAATGTTAATGGGACATTCTTCAGTCCAGGAATCAAGCGCACTAAAATCCATTCTCTCTACCTTTGCTAGAGATTCTGGTTTGGAGGTTAATCGTGAAAAGTCGCAAATCTTCTTCTTTAACACCTTAAAAGTCACTCAGTGGAATATCAATCGCATCCTTGATTTCCAAGGGAGATCCTTTCCATCCAAATACCTTGGTGCTCCACTAGCTACTAGTGTTATCAAGAAATTTTCATGGGAAGATATTCTGGACTGCATAAAATGTAGGCTCTCGAGCTGGACCATGCACCCTCTTAATCTGGAAAGCCGAGTCACCCTAATCAAAGCAATTATCTGAGCCATGTCGATATATTTTTTTCCGATAATGGTTGCGCCTAAATATGTTCTCAAGGAACTTCGTGTTTTACAAAGAAATTTCCTTTGGGGAGGGTAGACTGATCAAAACAAATCAGCCTTAGTCAGCTGGGAGAAGATTTTCCAACCAAAGCACATAGGGGGTTGTTGGCCTTCGAGACCCAAAAAAATACAGTAATGTCCTAGCTGGGAAGATCTAGTGGAGATGGGTCTCCTCAACAACACACCCCTAGGATAGGCTTTCGCATGTAAAATATGCCCCTTCTGTCTTGCAGCAGGATCTAATTCACTTCAATGAGGAACCTCTAGGTTCTGCTATCTTGCAAAATGCTCATCTCAACAGGAGCATTGTTCAAGATCACAGTTTTTGGGAAATACAGAATGGGGAGTCTACTAACTTTTGGGAGGATTCATGGTAGCAACTCTTGATGTTGGCCAGCCAAGCTGATATGGCAGTTTGCCAGGATAATTGTAGAGCTAAAGGATTAGCTAAGGTTAACCAATACTAGAAACTAAACCTTTGCATCACCGATTCCAAGGAATGGCAAGACCACAATTGGTGGGCCTAAAGAGTTTCTGAGGATGACTGGGCAAGGATACATGACCTCATTCATGGGCACTACATCAAGTCTCAGGAAGGTCAGGACAAACTCCGATGGGGTTATTCTACCAGTGGTAACTTCAACACTAAAGAAGCTTATGATCTATGGACCATCACCCTAGGGATTCCTAGAAATGAGACCTGGACCAAGATTTGGAAGACTAATCCTTGGCCAAAATTTTCCACCTTCATATGGCTTACCACACACCAAAGAAGTCTTACTAGAGAGAATCTCATGAAACGTGGTTTCATTGGCCCATCCCAATGTATCCTTTTCCTCCACAGTGAGGAGACTATGAATCATCTTCTGGATGCTTTCCCGTTTATCTCCCACCTATGGGACAGAGGAGCAGAAATTTTCCAGATGCTCTGATCGCTGCAGAGGTGATCCCTCTCTCACCATTAAGAACTGGGATCCTCTAGAATTTTCCAACCCAATTTTCAATTCTACTTGGACTTCCTTCCCTAGTTTTCTGATGTGGGATGTGTGGAAGAAAGAAATCAACGAATTTTTCAGGATAAGGGTTTTCCTCAGAATAAGGTTTGGAATAAGATAGCTAATTCAATCCTTGAAACTACCTATGCAACCCTATGGCATGATAAGGATTGGGAGTGTATCGAAATGGAATTTCACATCCTTGTTGCGTGGGGCATTATCAAAGCCACTCAAATTTATGGCCAAAAGATCAATAAACAACTTGTTATGAGAAGTCAGGACTATTGGACACCCCCCCCTCCTGGGACTTTTAAATTAAATTTTAATGGGGCATCTCAGGGGAACCCTGGTCCAGCCGGTTTTGGGGCTGTGATTCACAATTGGACAGTGAAATAATGTAGGTTTTTCTGGGTAGTATTAGGGAAGAAACTATTAATGCTGTTGAAATCGAGGGTCTCTTAGCTGGCCTCCACTTGGCTATCAAGTTACACCTAGAACCTATGCTTATTGAAGGGGACTCCTGCATTATTATCCACCTCGCACGTAGCCTCCAAAATTGGAAAAATCTAGTCAAGGTCACTGCCAGTTGGCATCTTGTTGTCAGAAAGGAAAATATTGCCATGCTGCTCCATGAACCCCATGCCTGGTCTTTCTACCACGTTCGCAGAGATTGGAATAAAGTGGCAGATTTACTGGAAGGTATTGTTGTTGATGACACCCTCCATTTACGAGAAGGGACTCTAGAGGCCTTTGGAGATGTAGAATGGGCCCACTGCTGCACCGTGCTGGTGAAAAATGGCACACGTGTGATTCCTCATGGTATGAAGAACATGAGGCAAGTCTTCAATACTGAACTTATGCCACATGTTTCATCCATAATGAGAAGCTCGAATGAATTTAATCACCTTGGTCCAGACAATGGTATTCATTACACTATCAATTCTCCCTGTTATATTGCTCCAGTACTACAGACTACCTCAATTCATAATACCCAGAGCACGCGAATAATCCTGGATCATGAAGATGACATCCACATTGTTGAGGCTTGCATCTGAGCAAGGACAAGGTGAAATCATGAGTTTTAATGCCCAAAGGACCATATTTCTTGTGGATTATTCGGGCATCTAGAAGGATATCGCTATAAATGTTAGTAGGAACTATTGGCCTCCCATCCCCTGATAAGATTTATTTGTATGTATCTTCTTTGTTCTTTGCATTCTGGTGAGGGGTATCAGCCAAATTCTGGGAGTTTTTATATTTGGGTTGGGATGGCTCCATGGAAGCAACGTGAGAAGAAGGTTCGCTGTGATCCTAAAAAGGGGAATGGCCCTATTAGGCGTGAACAACATAGGACACTGGAGGCTACTTGCTTCTTCCGGGGCTGCATCCCTATGATTATTAAGGAGGAGTTAGAGAGAGTGGAACATGATATTTGGGTTCGTGTCAAGGCCATGGTGCAAGATGATCTGCGCAATGAAGTCGAGGAGTGGGTGATGGACCATGGTACTACTGCTGGTCGACTCTTGGCCTATGATAGACTGTTGGCCACTTTCTGGGTCATAAAAGGCCTATTAGTGTTTGTTCTCATGTAACGTGAAAATAAAGTGGTTGCTGATTTGGAACCAGAAAATGCTCGGAAAGTTCACGACCAGGAATGTTCTCTCATCCACCAAAAGATCGATCGCATTGCTGTGAAACTTGGTATTTCACCTTCTCCGGTCCCTGGGTCATCGACGGATGGCCCCAAGGGCCTCTCTCAGGGCTTGGCTGTCGCTGCACCTTTTGGTTCTGCTCTTGTGTGTTGCCCAGTTCACGATTCCGGTCCTAGAAAGGCTCGTGGAAGTTAATTTTTGTTTTAGGTGATTCTGTACTCTGTATCTGTCTCATTTCTCCGTGTTGTCCTTTGTATTTAGGGTTAATCGTCGAAAGTTTTTACGTCTCAAGCTCTATTGTTTCAGCTCTAGTTATTCCGCTATTTGGAGTTTGTTTCTAGTATTATGTTAAATTGGTCCTCAAGAGGTCAGCTGACAGCTTTTTCTCTCTTTATGGTCAAGGCGGAAGGCCTGTTTTTTGTAAGGATGGGAATTTCAGCTGGCTTTTGGTCCTTCATAGTAGACATACCTCTAATTTTGTAATTGTCTGTGGGTTTGGGTGGGCTTTTTGGCTGGCTATTGGTGTCCTTCATAGCAGCCAAACCTCAAATTTTGTAACCATCTGTGGGTTTGGGGGGTTTGAAGATCGGTTGGCAACGCTTTCTTAGCAGCCTTACTAGTTTTGTGGTTGCAACATAACTCTCTTATAGTAATACAATCTTTTACTTATAAAAAAAAGAATCAAATTTAACTTGGAAACTTAGATCAGCCTTTGACCTTTGCACCTTATCCGATTTCTGTAAGTTGTAACTAATTAATGTGTCGTATGTTTGCATTGCCTACCTGGGGATTTGTATGTATACATATGCACAAACAAAAGGAAAAACGATGTACAATTTTGTCTCTTGCACAAGTGAGTGTCGGTTAAATTGAAATAGCATAGTGAATATTTCCCAGTTCTAGATTAATAGTGAATTAGTAAAATATACTAGGTAACTTGGTTAAGAACATGTGTTTCCTGCTACGAGGTAACCAGTTCAAATTTGGAGGGGGGTAGGGTATGTGCATCTCTATATCCTTTAGCATTCAAATTTTTGTGTGAAGGGGTCCCTTACCCCACAATAAGGCATTCGCATACACCAATTTTGTGTTTCGATGCCTTTCATCGATATAAATATCTCCTCTGAATCCCCATAGTCCTGCAGCTTTGGAAAGTTGTCCATCATCTAGCTTCCTTTTAATCGAGATAATGATCACCTTTGAATCCCCATAGGGCCTGTAGCTTTGAAAGGCTTGTTTTCACTACCAGTTTTAGAAGGAGCTTCAATGCTATCAATTGGTCATAATTTTTAGTGCCCTTGCACAAACCTACTTTAAAGACAAAAGTAATTATCAGAATATACAAGCAACATACAACCCCACTAACATAGTCATTTTATGGACTCATTGCATCAAAAAATACCAAGGGAACTGACTGAAATGATTGGTAGAAAGGCTAGGGTGTGAATCTGAGCTTGAAGTTCCCTTTTTGTTGTTATTTTGAGCAATTAGCCTAGTAATTTTGTTATTGTTGTTTGTGTTCAAGTGACATAGTGACCATTACAATGCCCATGGTGTTTAAAACCATTGATATGGTCCTCCATATTCATTTACAATTTACAAATAGACAAGTTTTTCTGTTACCTAATTGCACATTTTCATGATTCTGTTAGAGAAGCGTTAGATAATGTTCATTAATATTATTAACTTTGGTTTAAATATTGCATATTAACCTTCCTCTCAACTCTACATTCTATCATGTTTTTCTTGGGAGTTCTTTGTATCTTAGTCATCTCTTATTTCAAAGAAACCATTTCATTAATGCCAAGATGGAGGCACTGTATTATAAGCAAAATTTAGGAAAAATAAAACCCATCTAATCAATAGCCGACCCCATTTCTGGATTTTTTGGTACAACCTCTTAACCTTGACTAGAGTATCACATTAAAAAGGAATTGGGGTTTTCTTTGAGTTGTTGGTTAATTGATACATGGGTAAGTGTCCATGTAGGAAACTAGTAGTGGGTCTTGACACTAAAACCCAAGCATGGAGATGTCTTATAATAGAATATGGACATATTCTTGAAAGATGAAAATGTAGTTGCATTGCTAACTAATATAAGGGCCGAATTTGGTTTTGAGTTTGAATTTAGAGGATAGTATTTTAACTAATTAATGATTAGTATATTTTCTTTGTGAATAAATTTCAATATCCAAAACACCAAAGACATGAATAATTTCATAAAATACATCTAGTTCCACTTGCAAAGAACATTATAATTGATTAGGGAATCAAATAATTTCTTGTAAATGATGATATTACTTCCTAAAAGTTCAATAGGAATTTTGGGTAATACCCCATGAGTTTTAAAGGTATGACGATTGAATGCTTTCAAGATAGTGATTGAAGGGAAAATTTTGAGAGATTCTAAAGCTTTCTCAAATGATGGAGACATGATTCAAGTCAGATCTCGTTCATCTAAAACACATAAATTGATGGATTTTTTGTCGGTAGATATTTGAATTTGGAAAGCTACTTAGTGAGGGAGATGATGTTTATATTTGTCTATGTCAAACTGATTGATTCCACTGAGAACATTCCATAATCCATTAATTGATAAGAGAAGAGAAATTACATACGACTTCTAAAGAAAACATACCACAAGTAGCTTATACCAAATATTAAATGATGTTGTAATTGGTGCAAACCATAACAAGAGTATTATGCACATTTCTACACAAGGGGCATTGTGGCCATGGGGCACTACATCAATCGATCATTTATTTATCTATAGACGCACTACAAACTGATTAATGTGTTGTATGGTTCCATTTCCTATTGGGGATTTGTATGTATACATACACACAAGCAAAAGGGAGAAAGATGTACAATTTTGTCTCTTGCACACGTGCGTGTTGGTTGCATTGAAATAAGATAGTGAATATTTACCAGTTTTAGATTAACATTAAATTAGTAAAACATACTAGGTAACGGTTAAGAACATGTGTTTCCTTCTAGGAGTTTACTGGTTTAGATCTGGAGGGGGGTAAGTTATGTACATATTTGTATACTTTAACAGTGAAATTGGTGTGTGGAGGGGGTCCCTTGCGCCACAATAACATGATCTAATACACCAATTTGGTGTCTTGATTCCTTTGATTGAGATAAAGATCACCTTTGAATCCACATAGACTTGTAGTTTTGAAATGTTTTCCATCATGTAGCTTCCTTTAATTGAGATAAGGATCACCTCTGAATGCCCATAGACCTGTAGCTTTGAAATATTTATGTCCACTACCAGTTTTAAAAGGATCTTTAATTCTATCAATTTGTCATTGTTTTTAGTGCCCCTACCCAAACCTGATTTAAAGGAAAAGGCAATGATATAAACAACCTCCAAACCCATTAACACAGGCATTTTCTGGACTTGTTTTATAAAACAATCCCTAGGGAACTGACCGAAATGGTTGGGGGAAAGGCTAGGGTGTGAATTTGAGCTTGAAGTGCCATTTTTGATGTTATGATGAGAAATTAGCCTTGTACTTGTGTCATTGTTGTTTGTGTTCAAGTGACATAGTGACCATTACAATGCCCACGATGTTTAAAACTATTGATATGGTCTTCCATATTCATTTACAATTTGCAAATAGAAAAGTTTTTCCATTACCTAATTGCATGTTTTAGGATTGAATGTTCATTACTACTATTAACCTTGGTTTAAATATTGCAGATTAACCTTCCTATAAAATTTTCATTTTGTCATGTTTTTCCTCTCAACTCATCATTCTGTCATATTTTTCCTATGAGTTCATTGAGCCATCATTGCAACACCTAAACAATTTTTCCAGCCTGTTATAGAAAATGTCAACTATGCAAATTTGAACTGGGGGCATAAAATTCAACTTTAGAAACAAATTGAGTTCCTTTACCTCCTGTAGGTGTGTTTGGGCAATGGAGATATGGCCACGATACCCATACACTTGCTGGACACATTTTTCAAAATAATAGCCTATGGTGCATAAATTGCACTACACATCATTGAGCAAAACCCTAGTTTAGAAAACTGTCAAGATAAACAAAGTTCAGTCCATGATGTCATTGGAAAAGGGTGTGTCTAGTGGTACTCATATGTAGCAAATCCATTGGAAGTGATGGTTTGTCCATCTGACCCTCATTTTTGAGTTATGGCGATTTTCATCTCGCTTCTTAAAGCCATTTAGGGACACTAGGAAAATTTCAATTGGGGGCATAAAAACCAAATTGAGCAACATAATTGAGTTATGTTTCCTCCTGTAGGTGTGTTTGGGCAATTTTGAGATGGCCACAATACGCACACGCTTGCTCAACACATTTTTCAAAATAGTATCATATAGTGCAGATATTCCACTACAAATAACTGAGCAAAACATAGTTTAGAAAACCATCAAGATAAACAACATTTGGTCCATGAGGTCACCAGCTAGGGGTGTCTCTAGCTCTAATCGGATGTCACAAATCCATAGGGACTAATAGTTTTTCCATCTGAGCCTCGGTTTTTGAGTTATGGCGATTTTCATCTCGCTTCCCAAATCCATTCAGGGACACTAGACAAATTTCAACCGGGGGCATAAAAACCAATCCAACCAACGCAATTGAGTTTCATTATCTTCTACAGGTGTGTTTTGGCAAGGGAGATATGAACAAAATGTGTATGCACTCGCTTGAAACATTTTTCAAAATTTTAGCCTGTAGTACAAAAATTGCACTACATGTCACTAAGCAAAATCCCAATTTAGAAAACCGTCAAATAAACAACTTTAATCCCATGAAGCCACCTGACAAGGGTGTCTCTAGTGGTACTCCAATGTTGCGAATCCAATGGAACTGATGGTGTGTATATTCGAGCCTCATCTTTTTGACTTATGGCGAGTTTAATCTTGCTTCCCAAACCCATTAAGGGACACTAGAAAAAATTCAAACGGGGGCATAAAAACCAAACCAAGCAACAAAATTGAGTGTTGTTACCTCCTATAGTTGTGTTTGGGAAAGGGAGAGATTAATATGATTCCCAAACACTCTCTTGCCACAATTTTAAAAATATTATACTATAGTGCAGAAATTGCATTGGACGTCACTAAGAAAAAACCCTAGTTTACAAAATAGCCAAAATAGATAATGTTTGGTTCATGAAGCCATCGGATAGGGGTGTTTCTAGCAGTAAGCAAATGACATGAACCCAATGGAACTAACCGTTTGTTCATTCGAGCCTTAGTTTTTGAGTTATGGTGAGTTTCATCTCACATCCCAAAGCCATTCAGGGACACCAGGCAAATTTCAACTAGGGGCATAAAAACCAAACCGAGCAACAATAGACTATGATCGTGATGACCATGCACTACCGAGCAACAATAGACTATGACCGTGATGACCATGCATTCACTCAGTATATTTTTCAAAATATTAGTCTATCGTGTAGAAATTGCACTACATGTCACTTAACAAAAACCTGGTTTAGAAAATTGTCAAATTAGACAACTTTCAATCCATGAAGTGATCAGATAGGAATTGCCCTAGCGGTACTCGTATGTCACGAATCCAATGAATTTACATTTGTTTTCATCAAAGCCATGGTTTCTAAGTTATGGCGAATTTCATGTCGCTTCCCAAGGCCATTCAAGGATACCAGGCAAGTTTCAATTGAGGGCATAAAAATCAAACCGAGCAATTAAATTGAGTTTCATTGCCTACGATAGATGTGTTTGAACAAGGGTGAGATGAACACAATTCACACACACTTACTCCCCACATTTTTCTAAATCTTATCCTATGGTGCATAAATTACACTACACATCACGAAGAAAAACTCTATTTTACAAAACCATCAAAATATAAAACTTTCGGTCCATGAAGCGACCGTGATGGGGTGTCCCTATTGGTACTCATATGTCACAAATCCAACGAAACTGACGATTTATCCATCAGAGCAACTTTTTTTGAATTATGCTGAGATTCATGTCACTTCCCAAGGCCATTCATGGACTACCGACAAATTTCAACTGGAGGAATAAAATCCAAACCAAGCAACGGAATTGAGTTTCGTTGCCTCCTGTATCTATGTCTTGGAAAGGGAAAGATGAGCATGATTCCCACACACTCACTCACCACATTTTCCAAAATATTGGACTATTGTGCATCAATTGCACTACACTTCACTAAGAAAAACCCTAGTTTAGAAAACCATCAAAATAGGCAACTTTCGGTCCATGAAGCCACTAAGCAGGGGTGTTCTTGATGGTACTTGAATGTCACGAATCCAATGGAACTAATGGTTTTTCCATTAGAGCAATTATTTTTGAGTTGTGACAAGTTTCATCTCGCTTCCCAAGGCCATTTATGGACACTAGGAAAATTTTAACTAGGGGCATAAAAACGAAACTGAGCAATGGAATTGAGTTTCATTGCCTCCTGCAAGTGTGTTCGAGAAAGGGAAATATGACCACGATGTGCACACACTCTCTCCCCACATTTTTCAAAATATTATCCTATGGTGCATAAATTGCACTACACGTCATTAAGAAAAACCCTATTTAAGAAAATGTCAAAATAGACAACTTTCAATCCATGAAGCCACCAGACAGGGGTGTCCCTAGAGGTACTTGGATGTCATGAATCCAACAGAACCAACGGTTTGTCCATTAGAGAAACAATTTTTGAGTTATGGCGACTTTCATCTCACTTCCCAAGGCCATTAAAAGACACTAGGAAAATTTCAAATAGGGGCATAAAAAACAAACCGAGCAAGGAATTAGAGTTATGTTGCCTTTTGAAAGTGTGTTTTGCAAAGCGTGAGATGATTGTGATTCCCATGCACTTTCTTGACTCATTTTTCAAAATATTATCCTATCATGCAAAAATTGCACTGCATGTCACTTAGCAAAACCCTAGTTTAGAAAACCGTCAGAACATACAACTTTCGGTCCATGTAACCACTATACATGGGTGTCCCTAGTGGTACATGGATGTCACAAATCCAAAGGAACTGACAGTTTGTCCATTGGAGCCTCAGTTTTCAAGTTATGTCGAGTTTCATCTCACTTCCTGAGGCCATTCAGGGACACTAGGCAAATTTCAACCAAGGGCATAAAAACCAAATTGAGTTTTGTTAACTCCTGTAGATGTGTTTGGTAAAGAGTGATATGACCATGATGCCCACACATTCAATCCCCACATTTTCCAAAATATTGGACTATAATGCAGAAATTGCACTGCACGTCAGTGAGCCACTAGAAAAGGGTTTCCCAAGTGGTACTTTGACGTCATGAATCCCACAAAACTGATGGTTTATCCAATGGAGCCTCGAATTTTTAGTTATGGCGAGTTTCATATCGCTTCCTAAGGCCATTAAGGGACACTAGGAAAATTTCAACCGAGGGCATAAAAACCAAACCAAGCAATGAAATTAAGTTACGTTTCCTCCTGCAAGTGTGTTTGGGCAAGGGATATATGACCACAATTCCCACAAATTTGCTCCCAACATTTTCCAAAATCTTAACCTCTAGTGTAGAAATTGCACTGCACACCACTGAGCAAAACACTAAATTAAAAAAATGTCAAAATATACAATGTTCAATCCAAGAAGCCATTGGATAGGGGTGTATATAGTGGTACTAAGATGTCAAAAATCCAACGGAATTGACGGTTTGTCCATCGGAGCCACGATTTTCAACTTATGGCAACTTTCATCTCGCTTCCCGAGGCCATTTAGGGACACTAGACAAATTTTAATCGGGGGCATAAAAAACAAATCGAGCAATAGGATTGAGTTTCATTTCCTCCTACAAGTGTGTTTGGTAAAGGGAGAGATGATTGTGATTCCCATGCACTCTCTCAACACATTTTTCAAAATATTAGCATATTGTGCAGAAATTGCACTACACATCACATAGCAAAACCCTAGTGTAGAAAATTGTCAAACTATACAAATTTCGGTCCATGAAGGCACCGAATAGGGGTATCTATAGCGGTACTTATATTTCACGATCCAATGGAACTGATGGTTTTTCCATCAGAGCCATGTTTTTCAAGTTATGGTGAGCTTCATTTCGTTTCCCAAGGCCATTCAAGGACACCAGGAAAATTTCAACCGGAGGCATAAAAACCAAACTGAGTAGTTGAATTGAGTTCTATTGCCTCCTGGAGGTGTATTACAGCAAGGGTGAGATAACCACAATGCCTACACAATCATTTCCCTAATCTAATATTTCTCAAAAACTTCCCTTCCAAAGAATATTCTTTCAGTGCTTTCTTGCTCAACGCTAACACCTCTCCCATTGTAACAAATTCCCCCGTGACCAATTTCACTTTCTCCCTTCTAACCATCACATGCCTTTTCTTCCTTCGTGAAGCCTTCATTGCAAACTATTCAATCCTCTTTTCTTTTTTCCCCGAAGAGCCTCTTTTCTTTTTTCCCCGAAGAGCCTCCGACCAGGTTTTCCAAACTTAAATTGCCTAACCATAACCTTGCACCAATTTTGTTACTCCCACCTTCAAGCTGAGCGCTTTCCTTGGCCCTGGTCTATGAGTCTAGCACCTCTGTACTTCATTGCGTGGGTTGAGACCTCCATATTGGCTAATTGGAACCTTCTCACAAGAACTTGAATGTGGGTTGGAATTCCAAGTCCCTCCACATGATGTTTGGCTTCCATTGATCTACCCCACACCTCCCTTGTCATATCTATTTCCAACCTCATTATTACTTTGATAGGATCAATGGATGTGAGATCCCATACTCTATCGACTGTCGCCTATTTCAACCTCAAAGTATGATTTTCCATTCCTCATCGACTCCTCCACCAGGACATAAACATATCTCCTATGGTTTGCATTGCATGTGGGACTTCACTATGGGTTCCCTTACTGTAGGAAGTTAGAGGGTAGCTTGGTATTGAAAAATGGAAGCAATACACCTCAAATCACCAAATCTATATCAGCAGATAAAATGGCCCTAATGAGTCCATATCTCTGATTTTCGACTCCATAAAGCACCCATAATGATGACAATAGATATAGTGATTCATTTCAAATATCTTGTAGTTGGCTCTTTTGTTCTATTCAATTGTTGATAGTTGGACTAATTTATTTTTCTTAACGAGTCTTGTTGTGGCTATCCAATTTGTTCACCTTTGACAACCACTTTGCTCTGTATTACTTGTTTGTGCATTTGTGTAGGTTGTTTCATTTACTTTGCAAAACTTGTGACCCTTGGAGGAGGCTGAAAACAGCTAGCAAAAACTCTCCTAACATTTAAGACAACGAGAAGAATCTAAATGTGAATTTGGGTGTCTGGATTGGGCTAGCAAGTCGGCTTGCACTGAAACTGGGTACCCCAACATTTCCTTGTGGTATGGGTTGTCCACCTCCTGAAAATGATTTTATACATAATCTCATTGATTTGGTACAGATTGTGTCCAACTTAGGTGGGTTTATGCAACTCTCAGGGATTCTCAAAGCCAAAATATTCTGGGAGGAGGTAATTGGTTTGATGGGGTGAAACCAAGAAGAATCCTGTATGGTTTTCTACCTTTGAGTAAACACCTCAGGCATACTAGAGCCAAGCACTTACGATTAGTATAGTGAAATAAAGTGGCAAGGGGCCCTAGAGCTATGAAATAAACACTCAAATATACCATGAATCTTGTAATAATGGTGCACAAGTGACCAAAAGAGTAGTGGCATTTTGCACCATTTAGTTTGTGCCATGTTATGTATAGCTAAGTTGCAGCTATCCAACAAGCTGATAGTAGCGCTTTCGAATAAGAATGCCATTACTTCAATATCAGGTGTTAACAATAACCATCAAAATGTGAATGAATAGGTATGGTTAGAGAAATTATTACATGCATTTATAATAACACAATGCTACTCACTAGAACAAGTTTTGTTAGTGCCTCACATCTCATATATTAGGATGCATGAGATGATATAGTAGATAGAATCTTGGATATAAAATAGTTAGCACATTGTTACCTCCCAAATTTTCACTTCAGGTGGTAAATCCCTAAAACACAAGTGCAACCTTGGAGGAATTAAAAGGTGCTATCTACTATCACGATAGTCGCTCCATCGCTCACTTTAGACCAACTCTTTTCCAACACAAGGGAGGTTTCCCTAGGAAAATGTATGGTCGAGTTATAAAAAATTAATGGATGGGTGGACCAAAATTAATGCTTATCCATAATAGGTCAAATGAAGTCAATAGAGGTCTTGTTGGGTTTTTTTCTTATGAGATAAGAACATAATGAAGTTGGTATCAACAAGATGCAACTATCCTTAAATTGCCTGATATTACTAGTACCTACAAAAGTAATACCCTGCTATCCAAATTGCTGCAATAATATCAGCTGCACTATTTCTCTCTTGTGCTACCTCTCCAACAGTAAAAATAATTCAGCAGATGCTCTGATTATACTAGGCAGGGATCCAAATAAGAAAATTGGGTTTCAACTCATTTCTATACATGCAATACTTTCATTTTGACTTGATTGACAAAACTTGGCTTGAATAGAGACCTCACTTGTAACATTAGTTGGAACTTGACATGAAAACTTCGAACTTCACAACCCATTTTGCAACTGAACTAGAAACTCGAATAGAATCTTTTAGTTAGAGTCTATACACAACTACAATGCATGCAATCAAGTTAGACAACTCAGAATAAACACTTGAGTTCAATAAATTCGAAATAGACACTTGATTTCAATCACAAGTTCACACAAATGGACAATGTATCAAAGGTTAGAACATAAGACCTGCAACCATGTGGCCCGAAAGTTGGACCTAGGTCTAGATGGCGTTGGACTAGTGTAGTTTCATTGTTGTCGTCCATTTACTTGATGTTTCTGTTATTTCCTTGGCCATGGGTCATGGGCTTGATGACATAGAGTAGAATCATCTACAATTAGAAGCACCAATGGCATGCCAAAACAAAGGGACAGCTAACATATAGGTTTGGGAAGCTTTGTTCCCCAACAAACAATCTTGGTATACTTGATTATAATGATGTATGTTATCTTGGTATACTTGATGAACAGATTGAATCAAGGCTCTTGAAACCTGACAAAGAAACTGTGGATCTTGTTGGAGATGATAAGATGAAAGCTAGTAGAAGTGTGAGACACATCGTCCTTCCCTATTTTTATTCAGCAAGAGCACATGTTATACTAGATGGTTGAAGGTAAGAAAATTGTAGATGACTTAGAAAAACCTTTAAGTAACTAAAATTTTGTCCTTTTCTATTGACTATGTGAATTATGAACATTGTCTTGAATCTATATTGCTTTTGCAGGCATGGCTATGAAAGAAGCATGCTATTGTAGAGGAAAATGATATTGGGTTCCAACATGTCATCAGGAAAGAGTTACAGTTACCACCATGTCCCATGATGCTGATAAAATAGTGTTTAAGGCTATTGGAAAAGGAGCTTTCCTACAGTTTTTAAACCACTCCATATTGAACCTTTCCATAAGATTGGAAACTCAAACAATAATTATCATTGTTAATCTCTATAGATGGTGACATTGGTATGAAAGTTGGAACATGTACATGCAAATTATTGTTTATGCAAAATTACTTTCATGATAACCCAAGTTTACATGAAACTTGCAAGGACAATTTTGTTACATTATGAAGCATGTTAAGTGGGTGTTATGAGGCTTGTGGTAAAAGATGGTTTTTTTTTATCTTTTCTCTCTTTTGTACTTTTCTTCATTGCTTCTTGAGTTTTCTTTACTATTATACATAGAAATGTATTGCTAGCCATCTCCATGGGTAACAACTGTTAGTATTTTTCATCATTTAATTCAATATGATCTAAGATCTTAACTGAGAGAATAATATGCACAACAAATCAAACACAAGAGACAAGAGACACAAAGCATTTCACCGGGGAAACCATAAAGGAGAAAACCCTACAACTTCCTCAGAGATAGAATGAGCAATAATACAAAACCCCAAAACAAAGAGATCATCTCCATTAGCTTCCTCCTCCTCCATTTGTGCGAACTATCTCTCTCTCACTTATGCAAAAGAGTGAGTAATTGAATGATCAAATAGAGAGGAGGACCCTCTCTACTTATTCTTTACCTTTCACTTAGCCTTAACCCCAAACAGGTTAGCCCTTAAGTGTAACTGACTGGGACGACTTCTCTAGGAGAGTCTAAGAACCCATTAATAACTTCACTCTGGGGTCTAATGCCCCGATATACATGGGAGGATTGACCTCAATGAATTTACATGACCCAAGTAAAATAATGACTTCTCCGACCGAAGGAATAAACATCTCCGTCAGAGGTACAATAATAAAATACAAATACAATATAAAATATACAAGTGAATACATTCCGAAGTTAAAAATACATGAACACTCCCTCTTAACTAGGAAGGTATTCTCTTGACACAGTTCATCGGCACAAGTCTTCATCACTGGATCATCGTCAAAAATGGATCATCATCAAAGTTGGATCATTATCATCACTGCTACTGCTATCTCAACCATCAGTCTCCAATCTACTCATCATAGGAAGTTCTACAGAGCCAGCCCTTTTTCATGCTTGATGTAGGCCTAGCCTCCATGTAGGTATTCATCATCTTTGTGAGCAAGCCATCAAGTAGGTACATCTCAAGACTTATTATATGCCTCTTCAAAACCTACAAGATTTTCCAGGGCTAATTATATGCTAGTGCAAAACCTAAAGGAGCATCCTAGGATTGATTATATGCCACTTGCAAAACCTGCAAGATCTCCCAGGACTAGTTATATGCCATTGCAAAACCTAAAGGAGCATCCCAGGATTGATTATATGCCTATGCCAAACCTGTGTACCATATTATCACCTCATCATCAATGGAGCACATCCCAGATGCACACAACACAACACTTACACTCACTGGCATGGGAGGACTAACCTACCACCATCTGTGAAAGGCTCAACACTTACATCAACGACCATGGAAGGACTAACCTCTGACCATGTTGAAAAGGCTCTGCACTTACATCAACGGCCATGGAAGGACTAACCTCTGACCATGTCGGAAAGGATCTGCACTTACATCAACGACCATGGAAGGACTGATCTCTGACGATGTTAGAAAGGAACGACATTTACATCAATGACCATGGAAGGACTACCCTCTGACCATGTCAGAAAATCCCATGTGCATATGTGTCTTCTAGACTCGTCACTTCCCCTTGGAAGGAACCTCAATATGAAGTACACAAATCTTCTCTCTAAGATATTCGAAGTTCACTTTGGCCAGTGGATTGGTCAATACATCAGTTATCTACTCATTTATCGCAACATACTGGAGCTTCAGTGCTCCTCTTTGAAACATATCCATGTTGACACAGACCCAATCGATAAGGGTCCCTCACACTGTCGACACCCAAACCACCATGATATCCCTAAGCACCAGCCCATACAGGTTTTACCATGTCCAACAGCACCTTCGGAGCAGATGAAGTCTGACCCAAGATGTTTGAGGGAGAGTTGACGGAACTACGTTTACGCCGAATGAAGGAGGACTTTGTGCATCAACTGATTAACTTATCGCACAATTGCATAATAGATCTTAAACATTCAACTTAGGCATTAAACATGATCGCATCATCATTCAACAGACCTCATCATAAAAAGAACCATTAATGCGCAATAGATAAAACCATAAAACATTAATTGCAGCAAGAAAACATCGCATCATTCACATATTCATATCATATAATGCATTCATTACAAGGGAGAAGAAAAGACACATTAATTCTGCTCAACATCATATCATATTAACCTTTGCAACAACCCATAGATACAACAATAATTCCTCTGTTGTATACCCAAATTAACAGACAAGAAAAATCATCCGTTCTCAACTGTCTCTTCAATTCATCAGCTCATGGATTTCTCACTCAGTCTCCAGATATTCAACTATCAAATCTCAACTATCAACTATCAACTATATCCCAACACTTATAATTCTAAGTCTATTTATAGGCTTGTGCCTTTACATTTGTGGTCCACTTAGGCAACCGTCTAACTACTTACTAACAACGTCTACAAAAAGGTGACCCAAAACCCACATAATGTGGTCCAAATGACCCAAAACCCACATAATGCGGTCCAAATGACCCAAAAATACATAAACTAATCGACTTGCGCATTGCTTTCCTCCTTTCGCAGTACCATTGTCCTTGGGCAACATCCATGATGCTGCAAAAATGACTCATCCAAACCACCTACCAACAGGCCCCCAACACAGTCTTGTGGCTCGCCCTAGAGCCACATTAGTTGGACATGGTGTACTCGTTCTTGTCTATCACTGGACCATTCCTATATCAATGTTCTTGCTGTTTGGAGCACATTGTTGCTATGGTGATATTTGGCTCTTTGTTATGTATTTCTCAAACTCATATGGTGATCTTCCGGCTTGCTGTCATATGCTTCTCAAACTCATCCTCTAGTATTTGGAGACCCGGTGCAAGCTGAGGAAAAATTGATCCACAATGTCGAGGTGCAAAACAGGCCAGCTTCTCTGGAACATATGTTTTGCACCGAAGATCACCCACTATCAAGACCAGGGGGCTACTGCCCCTATCATTCTGGTGGTCGCAGGGACCACAAAGCTTCAAACTACCACCACGTACCTAGACATCTCGGATGAGACTTCATCTCTACTACAATTGAGTGTTCGTGCCACTTCCTTCTCTAGGTGCTCATGAACACTCATCATTCGAGCCCTCGATGCACCTGGTGTTCTACCGCACAAAATTAAATGGTTCATTTCCACAGCCTCCTTGGAATTCCCGACTTATTGAGCTTCCTAACCCACTCGCAACATGAATTCCTCTCGTCTGATAGATATATCATTGCTCTGCTATCCTCTGGTGCCTATATTTATGCATTTTCGTCGTCCTGGATGCCTGTCTCAGAAATCATTTGTATAGCCATTCACATAAGGCACCGATCCAGTCATCATAACATTCCGTCAGCTCTTGGTGAGGTAGATCTGCAGCAAGCGTGTTTAGACCGTACTTCTTACATGCGAAGTAGTGACCATGTTTTCATTGGTTGTCATGCATGCCAAAACGTGTGAAACATCGACCCTAGTTCCCTTGGCCATGCTGTCTCCCGATGTTACATGTGATAAATGTGCTAGACTCCTTCGTCAATCCTATCAACCTAACGGTCAGATCCATCATTACTGTAGGTCACTTCAGCGAACGTCGTTAGTTAACTGTGTGGAACTGCCTTCATTATTTGTTGATTTGACTATGTCGCGACTTTGGTGTTCTCACAACACTGCTCCCAAATTGCGATGCAATTCCTCTGACTTGCGCATCCTATCCCTGCTGGTGCCCCATCCTACCACCTAGCCTCTTGCTCTCTTTTCTTCTTGATCTTGTTCAGGCATCGCAGTGCTCCGAGTCCATCCTATAGGGCTTCAACTTGCTACCATTTACTAGCTTTGTTAGCATCACTCCATCTAACTGCTGCAGTTGTACTATGTCTCCTGATGTTATGCAACTGATGTGATATGGACCGATCCAATTCATCTGTAATTTCCCTGAATGCTTCATGAATTTGCTTTCATACAACAACACCGAGTCTCCTTGCTAAAAATATGTGTTCTTGATATCGCGATCATGCCAAGCTTTTTGCCGATCCTTCTCCACGCGCTGGTGAAATCCTGCGATAAAGCAATCCTCCTCAAGCTGTACCAGCTGCTCCAGTCATTCTACCAAGGTTGCTTCATAATTCATATATGTCGCAGCCACTATGCACAAACTCGGAACAATGTACTCCATAGGCATAACTACCTCTTTCCCATACACCAATTTGAAAGCTATCTAGCCTGCCAATATTTTACAAGTGGTGCGATATGCCCACAAGACTGTTGGAATCTTCAAATCCTATTCATCACGGTTCGCATTACGCACCTTAGTAAGCACATGCTCCAACACCTTGTTGAAGGCCTCCACTGTGCCAATAGCCTATGGATGATACGACATACTCTTCTTATGTTGTATCTGAAGCTCTATTGTCAATGCATTGAGTGTGATTGATGAAGTGACAGCCCTGATCACTCATCAATACCTTCAAGCATCCAAACCGAGTAACAACATAGTCAAATAAGAACCGCGCTTCTGTCGCAGTGGTGCAATCTACAATTGGTGTAGCCTCAACGAATCTTGTCAAATAATCTGTCACTATGATTATGTATCGGGAACCAGTGCGCTTCCCAAGTGGGTTAATAGGTCCCACAAAATCCACAACCTATTTATCAAATGGATGTAGTGTCACTTGAGGTATTAGTGACATATCATCCCTCCTGGAATTTTTTCTAGTCCGTTGACAAACATGGCAAGTTCGTGCATAATCTGTCACATCGTTGTGAAGACTGGGCCACCAAAGCCCTACACGAAGCCCCTTCGTGGGAGTCTCTCAACTACCATAGTGTCCACCAACCACTCCTGCATGTGCTTCCGACAATACATTCCCTTACTCGTGAGGTAGGACACAGTGCCTCAAGACCTCGTCTGATCCTAGCTTGTACAACTATCCAACAATTAACTAGAAATATGTAGCCTTAACCACCAGCTGCTTCTTTTGTCTTGTGGTGAACCCCTCTGGTGCGGTTCTTGTCACTAGAAACTGAAGTATTTCATCATAGTAGTCATCAGCTACTTCAACCTTGAATAGTTGCGCATCTGGAAACCCATATTCAATGTTAGTTGGTTCCTCCCCTGTCTCAATCTGGGATAGATGATCTGGCCCTGCATTCAATCGCCCTGGCTTTACAATCACCTCAAAATCAAAATCCTGAAAGAGAAGTAACCAACGACATATATTTCCCCCCAACATAGGCTTATTGACAAAATACTTCAAAGAAGAATGGTCAGTGAAAATCTTGAAGTGATCCCCCAATAGGTAATGCCTAAACTTCTGCAGCGCGTATACCATTGCCAAGCCTTCCCTCTCTATAGTGGTATAATTCCTCTCTGTAGATGACAACTTCCGACTCTCAAAATCAAATGGGTGATCTAGATCTCCTTCCCCTGGTTGCACGAGCACTACTCCCAGCGTAATCGATGATGCATCCACATGAACATGGAATTCCTTGCTCTAGTCAGGAAATACCAATATCACTGTAGAAGCCATCTTAGACTTCAGTGTCTCGAAACTAACTTGACATTTGGGACTCCACAAAAATATTGTGTCCTTCTTTAACAACTTCTCCATAGGGGCCGTGATCGCTGCATAACCATGGATAAACTTGCGATAGTACCCGGTGTGTCCCAACATCGCTCTCAACTACTTGACATTGGTAGGAGGTGTCAGGATTAGAATGAGAAAGATCTTTGATGGGTCAACCAACAATCCTTGCTTACAAACAATGTGACCCAACAATATCCCAAATGGTTGATAGAGGATGCACTTCTTCAAGTTCAACGATATCTGGTGCTGCCAACAACGCTTCAACATAAGTCGCAGGTTTTCCAGATGATCGTTGATCAACCCATAAACTATCCAATCATTCATGTAAACTTGCAAAAACTTTTGAATAAAATCCCTGAATGCAGCAACAACAACTCGAGAGAATATCGCAGGTGCGTTCTTCAGCCCAAACGACATCATCGTGTACTAGAAACAACCCCATTCAGTCACAAATGTTGTCTTGTGGTGGTCCTCTTTCGCAATCTTGATTTGATGATAACCAGAAAAGCCATCTGTGAAGGAATACATCTCTTGGCCACCCACGCCCTCCAGTACTTAATCAATGAACGGTGTCGAAAATGGATCATGCATACAGGCATCATTCAGCTTCCTCAGGTCGACACAAATCCGGACCTCACCTATCTTCTTGTCTTGCACCACCATTGGACTAATCCATTCTGATTCTTCGACTGGTTCAATGATGCTAGCATCTAGCATGCGATCAAGTTCAACTTTTACCCGTTCCTTATGTCATGGATTTAGGCAATATGTCATTGCCATATCGGTTTCCTATCTGGATTCAAAGGAATTTTCATCTCCCCCAGATCCCCCAAGATTCCCTTCATCTCGAAAAAATTCGTAGGGAACAAGTCTTGGAATTCATGCAACAAGTCTATGACCTGCGCCATCATCTCTTGATGCCATTAGTCCTTGACATTGGAAAACTTTGGGTTCTCCTATGTTCCAATGTTTATCTTCCTTAGCTTCAGCGGCTGACTGATTGGATCAATCGGTCCATCAAGAGCTACAATGTTGCGAATGCCTTCTGATTCCAGAATATTGAAATTACGTGGATCATTACCATCCTTTGGCCCTCCAGTGATGTTATAACATTCCATCATTGACTTCATCTTACAATGCGTATGCGGATCCAGAAGATATGCCACTTGAACTACCTTCAGAACAACCTCGCGGATAAGATGTAGAGCATTGTCAACATTTGGATTGGTATTCGCGAAGTTGAAGGTATGAGTAAAGCAAACTGTCAATTCTAACCAACTGGTGATCTCCCCTCACAACTTTGCTGTAGAATACCATGATTGTGGCATTTCATCCAAAGTATGGATAAAAACATGGACCTATTCATCCCTTGGTCATGAATCCCACAAAGTCTGACATTCCATCAGATGACTTCTAGGGTCATTCTTCCCATCATACCTTCTGGTGTGGTATATTTCTGTGTCACCAAAGTGAACTGTAATCAACCTTTGACACTACGACCAACCAATGATCGACTTCTTATGGGTTTCCCACCACTGTGCTGGAGTAGCCTTCAATGCCTCCTCCAATGCCAGCAAACGTTGCGGTTCTGACACCTTAGATTCAAATGCAACTAGCAATTCAGACAATCTAGGCAGTCCTTCATACACCGGCAACTTAACAATCTCAGTTGCAACACAATGTCGAGACTGTGTGATCAACCCACACTTTCGGAATGATACCTCATGTAGGCGATTTTGACAATTTTCTAAAGCATCATCCGAGTTGGAAGATGCAGAGCTGGAGCTGCACCAAGTAAGTTCTCCACTAGCAGTCGAATGGATGTAATCTTCTAAAATGTTATATGCATGATCCCATCATTTTTGAACTTCATCCCTAACAGGTTCAATGTATTATCGCCCTTCAGCCGGATCCAACAGAGCGATGATGTAGAGATCCTGATTTTCAAAAGTCATCATCCACTTTTTAAAATTAATGATTGTTACAGTGTCATTAGCCCATCCAATCCCCAAAAATGCGGGATAGGAGATTCCACCTTCGACAACCTCAATGAAATCAAAATCCACATATGTCTCCATCCCCTCGATATCCACGACAAGGCGCAAAACTCTCCCAATTGGTGTCACCTTGGCCTGATTAGCCAATCACAGTTGTTTACGAGACCATATCAGTGTTGGACTCCCCATCTTTTTCCATGCCTGCTTTGTCAATATGTTAACATTGGAGCCTAGATCCAGAATAATGGAATCAACCTCATAGTCCCCAATCTGGACATTCATGCACATTTCCTTGCCCATCTTCTTCCTTTGCAAGGAATTCACTGCGGACTCCCTCCATCCATGAGTGACGCAACAGACTCTCGATCTCGACCAGAGCATCGGGATCTCTTGCAAGCGATAAACAAATTTCCAAGAAGTGGTGTAAGGTGCCATACTTACATGATAGCCCTGCTTCCAACGTTGAGTCAACAGCTAGGGGCATGTCATAGATAGTCAACTTACCATGGTATTTTTCCATCTCACTACGTGCTTGAAAGAATGCGTCATGCTCGGCATCAATATAAAATTGTGGCCTCTTCTTCCAAGCTGACTGTATCAGAGGATGTGAACCATCTTCTCCTGTCTTCGCACCTCCATGAGTGATAACAACAACAACAACATCTTGTGTCCTTAGCTTTGCTGAAATTGTCGCAACAGTTGGTCCCTGATTCTGGTTCGGCAGTGGGTTCATAGGTTGATTCACATTTTGGGTAGCATTTTGATTCAAACGTTGATTTTGGTTCTGTGGATGGTTTTGATTTGACAACTGGTTATGATTCTGCAACTGCAGTATATTTCCTTCCTGCCATTGCACAATCAACTGTGAATAGTTTTCGACAGTGTGATCAGTAACAAAACAAAATGTACACTGCATCTGCAATTGTGGGCAATCTCTCAGGTACTGTCCCAACACTCCACAATTATAAATTGGACAGGTGCGTGACCTCATCCTCCTCTGCGGCCAAATCCTCCACTGCGACCAAAGCCTCCATCTCATCCCCCTTGGAATTGTAGTTGAGGAAACTGCTGCTGCATGGGATTCAGTTGCAACTGCACACACTGTCCTGGATGAACGCATGGTTCTGGATGAAGGTACTGTGGCTGCTGTGGAGCCATCTACATTTGGGTATATTGTGGCATAAATTGTTGTTGTGATTGCATCTATGGTGCAAACTACATCTGCGGTTGAAGTAGTGGTTGGGATACTTCTGGCTGCGGTTGTGGTTGTTGTACAGTACATTGGTCATCCTTCACATAGAATGCATCGTACGTTATTTCCTGACATAAGCCATATGCATGACAATCCTTATCTTCATGTCCCACGTACTTTCATAATGTATAATACAAATTCATCAGTTTTGTGACCATCTTCTACATCTATTGACACTCCTCATGTCGATGCCCATAGACCTAACAGATGAGGGACCATGGAAAACCTCCGCCACTCAATGGGTTCAGCACTCTAGATACCAGATAGTTGTGGAAATATGGGCAACTATCCTCAGTGTGCCCTTCTGCACGACATCATGTACACCAGGCCTCTTCACAATGTTCCTTACCCTTCTTAACGTCTTGCAACTATATTGTCAAGTTGACTAGCTGCGTCTGAATCTGCGACATGACAACTGCGTTCTCACCAATCGACGAAGCTTCTAACCACATTGCAATCTCCAGAGCCTCACTCGGTGTTGTAATGTTCTGTTGCATCAGCGGGAGTCGAATATGAGGCAGCAATGTCGCGATGAACCATTCCTTTTGTTGGACATCTCTCATGTCGAAGCTGACCCTTTCCATCAGCATTTTGAACCATTGGTCAAAATCCCACATAGTTTCATTTGGGTACTGCTTAATCTCCTTCAGTTCTGTAATATACCGTGCTTCAGACTTGGTTTTTCTAAACTCTGCAATCAATCCTTTTTTGACTTCTTTCGACGTCTTTTCTGTAGTGCCTATGGGAACTTGAACAAATTTCATAAACCATTCCAAAAATCGATCCCAGAGAGTTGTTGCCAATTGTCCTTTCTTGGCATCATCATCAGTAATTTGCTTAACAGTCCATACTGCTTCACATAAAAACCAGTATTGCTCGGGATTGTCTATTCCATTTCCATGGAACAATGACAACTTTGCATCTTTGACCGCCATCCTCGGCTTCCTTCCTATAGTCGCTGAGCTACTAGCAATCAAGTTCTGTTGACACGATGAACACGGCGGTGCCAAAGTTGTATTTCTTCCTAGTTGAGAGATACTGAGCGGAGGTGTGGGTACGTTGTTGCTGAGGTTGGTCCTGCGTCAATTCTGGTCATATCCTAGTTGTCCTTGTCGACACTGTGAGGTCGCTTCACCCCATGTGGTCTTCCTTTGTGGTTTTGCATTTTGATTGCAGCAGGACCTTCTCTTGTCCTCTTCCTCTTTTCTTATCTAAAACTTGCTCCTCCTCTCGTAAGACCACTCTCTTCCTTGGATTCCTTCACATTCTCGTCATAACTTGCACACATCTACCCCATATCATTCCATTCATTGGGCCCTTGCTGTCGCAGTATCCACTACCTCGGCCCACCAGGGTTCTACTGGCTGAGTTGCATCTTCAGTATGCCCTTTTTGTAAATGAGCATCTTAATGGACAACTGCAGCGACAATAGGAACCTACCTCTTGCTCTGTTGAAGAATTCCCTTTCTGCTTCACTATAAGACTTTGTCGTATCAATCGCAAACTCAGTGATATAACCTTCCAAAATATTGTTGACCCAGACCTCAACACGCGGTGGGGCCGCGGTGCTTTGTTGTCGACCTCTTGAAACTCCTGGATCAGTTCTGGAGTCCACGTTGTTGGCTTACCACCTTGGAAGTTCCGCTTTTGATAGGTCAATTTTTCTAACCATTCATACAGGATGATTGGGAACTTGCAGAAAACATATTTGTGTGGACTGTTGTGTATGTACTTTTGCAACCACTAATCCATCGACAACCCAGGGTTCTGATTTTCGTTTTCAACGAACTCTCGCAACTTTAAGTCGAACCAATCTTGAATCTCTGGTCACATTGGATGCCACAACATGTCCTCGTTTCACTTCATGCTACGGTCCAGGAAATGGAACCATTTGTTGACAAAAACCCAGTCGACAGGGGTTCCTCACACTATTGACACCCAAACCACCGTGATCTCCCCAAGCACCGACCTAGACAAGTTTTACCCTGTCCAACAACACCTACGGAGCAGATGAAGTCTCACCCAAGATGTTAGAGGGAGAGCTGACGGAACCACGTTTCCACTGAATGAAGGAGGAATTTGTGCATCAAATGATTAACTTATCACAGCATTGCATAACAGATCTTAAACATTGAACTTAGGCATTAAACATGATCTTAGCATCATTCAATAGATCTCATCATAGACAGAACCATTAATGCGCAATAGATAAAACAATAAAACATTAATTGTAGCAAGAAAACATTGCATCATTCACACATTCATATCATATAATGCATTCATCCCAAGGGAGAAGGAAAGACACAGTAATTCTGCTCAACATCATATCATACTAATCTTTTCAACAACCCATAGATACAACAATAATTCCTTTGTCGCATACTGAAATTAATAGACAAGCAAAATCGTCCGTGCTCAACTGTCACTTTAATTCATCAGCTCATGGATTTTTCAATCGGTCTCCATATATTCAACTATCAACTATATCCCAACACTTATCATGCTAAGTCTATTTATAGGCTTGCACCTTTACATTTGCGGTCCACTTAGGAAACCACCTAACTACTTCCCAACAAATTCTACAAAAAGATTACCCAAAACCCACATAATGCGGTCCAAATGACCCAAAAATACATAAACTAATCGACTTGGGCACTACTTTCCTTCTTTCATGGTACCATCGTCCTTGCACAGCATCCATGATGCTATGAAATTGACTCATCCAAACCACCTGCCAACAATCCCTAATATAGTGTACTTGATCTCGATGTTCTTCGACTTGTCATGGAACACCGGGTTCTCAAACAACTTCACACAACTCTGGTTGTCGCAATATATACAAGTCACATCCAACTGGATATTAATCAAATCAAATAGTAGCTTCCTTAGCCACACTGCCTCACAACTAGTGGAACAAGCTGCAACATACTCTACTTCGACTGTACTCAGTGCCATGCCGGACTACTTCTTGCTAAACCAAGAGATCACACCTAATCCCATACTGAAGCATCACCCCGAAGTTCTCTTCCTATCAATTGCACTACCTTCCCAATCCGAATCAACATAACCCTCTAGGTTAATTTTCTGATTCACATCATACTTGAGCCCATAATCAACTATACCCTTCAAGTACCCCATAATATGCTTTGCACCAATCAAGTGAACATAGCTCGGATCCATCAGGAACTAGCTCAATGTGTTCAACAAAGCAAATATCCAGTCTCGTATTCGTCAGGTACATCAATGACCCAATCATCTGACGATACATCGTGGCATCAACAAGGTATGATGAAGAATCACTCAATACTCTTCAGGTTTGATGCCATAGGTGTGGCCATGTCCTTGTAGTCCATCATCCTGAACCACTTCAGGATCTCTATTGCATACTTCCCTTGTCCAAGGAATATTCCATCTGCACTCTCCCACACCTCCATGCCTAGAAAATAGTACATCCTACCCAAGTCCTTCATCTCAAACTCAGCAGCAAGCTTCCTCTTCGTGTCAGCAATCAATCCATCCTCACCTGTCACAGACATGTCATCTACATACAATAGGAGTATCACTGGATTCCCTTCCTCAACGTTGTAGTAAAGGTTGGAATCCACTTTACTCTTGGTAAATCCCAAACTAGTCAGGAAGTTGTCTATCCTGTTGTACCATGTCGTGGGTACTTGTTTCAAGCCGTACAATCCTTTCTTCAGTTTGCACACATGAGCACAGGGGATTCACTCAATAAACCGCTATCATAGCACATTCATTCGTGAAATATGAAAGAATACCCCTAATTTCACTAAATATTGGAAAATGCCTTCCAAGATCGGTTTTTTAACCCCCTCCCAATATGCCTTCCCAATTTAAAAAAAAACCCTATTTTAAGTAGATATTGTATGTATCAATTTTTTCATTAACATTTTTTATACCCCTTTATATTTCTACCTAGTATATTGATATGATACCCCTCTTATGACCCCACATGCATTCTACAATGCACCTTGATTCTTTTGATGTATATTGTGGATGCACATTACTTCACCCACAATGCAATTACTCAACCAAATATCATTATGATTTGCAACATCTAATGGTCTAATGAAGAGATAGGAGATCACTTCTTGTATGTCACTAGAGCCAATGCACATAGTACAACATTTAGATTGCATGTTACAATTCCCCAATCGCTGACTAAGCCTATTGTGGGATAGGTATCCAAGCCCCCAGGGCCTGTAACAAGCTCTAGGAGGCTGACAGAACCTCCCAAGTCCTTTAATAGGCATGAGTGGTTGGGTATTCAAGAAACCAAGGCCTATCGAGGGCCTATAACAAGCCCTAGAGGCTTAGAGCCTCCCAAGGCTATTGGTAACAATTGGTTGTCAATGACCACTGTCTCTCGACTATGATCGCCTGGAAACCCACTTCACCATGAAACCCCCTGGCCTCAAGCATGCCTCAAGATGCGATTTCCCTGCGTACTGGTAAGCTCGAGCCTTGCCTCAACCCGATTTCTCATCTGGTCGTGATCCCGCCATCTCCATTTGGAGGATATTTGTTAGCCCGCCCATATAAAAAAAGACCCCAAAGTATTTTTGTATTGTTACATTAAATTAAAAAAACCCTCTGCCCCTTAATATATAAGCAATATAATTTTTAGGTTTTCATGAATATTTAATACAGTAGTATGAATGAATGTGGTATTATATTGCCTTCTAGTGAATCCCCCGTGCACATGAGACTCCTTGTCATGTGTCTCAAACCCGAGTGGCTGCTCCACATACACTTCCTCTTCCACTACACCATTCAAGAATGTTGTCTTGACATCCATATGGTGTATCTTCCATTTCATCACCGCAACCAAAGCAAGTACTAATGGAATTGTATCTAGCTATAGGTGAAAATGTCTCCTCATAGTCTATCCCTTCTTTCTAGGAGAAGCCACGTGCCACAAATATTTCCTTTTATTTCTCTATGTTTCCATCTACAACATGCTTAATCTTGTATATCCACTTGGAAGTCACAACAAACTTCCCTACTGGTCTCGAGACCACATCCCAAACATCATTCTTTACGATTGATTGGTACTCCTTGATCATGGCATCCTTCCATTCCTTTCTTTCTTCGGCTTCTTCATAGTTGAAAGGTTCTTTCTTAATGATGTCACACAGCAGGGCTACATAACTGGAGTATGTCCTTGATCTCTATGCATTCCTTCTGGAGTGCCATATCTCTATGCATATTGACTTGCCTCTTGTACCCATGTTGGTTTCCTCTTGTGAGAGTTCTTCTCACATGGTGGATCTGTGTGTCTTCCATCTTGCGTTCTTCATGATCTTCTAGATTTACTTCATTCATTGTTGTATCTGAGATGCTGGGTACTTCTGGTTCTTCAATATCTTCAATAGGTAGTTTTCTGAAGTATGTTGATTCTCCGTCGCTTGTTCCTCGAAACAAGTTTCTCTTGTAGGTGATGGTATACAATCTTTCATACAAGTCAAGTTCAATTGCATGATTAGAAACATTTCATAATTTTCAGAACAAATTGTTACACATAAAGACATAGGTCATACAATCATGCAATTATCTTAGCCATTGCTTCAATACAACATTTATCCATATCCCAGATACCTTCCATATCTACCAGAACATTGTTAAGAGTGTGCACTACTCCCAACATATGAGCAAAAAGGTTTCATACTAGATAAGTAGCAATGGAATGTTGTACTATGTCATAGGCCACTTAACCATTACTTGCATATTAGTAGTATCTTGTTCATTAATGCAACTTTTCTAACAAGCATAATATACATCCTAAATATAAGAACATAAGTATATACATGACCAAAGAAGATCATTTAAGTAATCATATATACAAGAAATGACAATTCATATACTTATCTTTGTTTGGTTGTTGGGTGCACTCCCCCTTGATATTTGCTTCCTGGATTATCTGTCTTTGAACTTATATCCATCCTGGACCACTATGCATGCTTAAGTGTGCATTAGTGTCATCATTGTGTCATCCTCAAGATATCACACATAATCATACATTCATTGTATAATCTCAATATTATCAAAACATTACGATTCTAAATAACCTTAAACATGTATGGTCATGATCACATGTAATTTATCACAAGCGTTAGTATTCAAGGTTTCAGGGAATACTTCTTTTACTCATTCCTATTCTTATTTGACCATAGGACTCTTCTAGTTTTTCATATCATTAATCAAACTAAGAAACATAATATACATAAGCCCTTGATTACTCAAACTTATAACTTCATGAATAATCATTATCAATCATACAAAAGTATACTTATATAAGATCCTAACATAAGGTAGGATTCTAACTCGATATAGGAAAACATACCTGGATTATCATGTTTGCTAGTTATTTCTAACATACCGAAACAATGATTATTTGTTCTCTTCAATGATTTAGAGACCTTGTGCTAGTAACCTGCATATCTCATAAGTTAAGCATTGTAGAACCAAATTGTACATACATCATCAGTAGAGCTTCTATGTGATCAATGGCTATAATGAGTCTTTGTCTTCATGTCACAATGGTCATATATTCTTTATCTAGAAATTGATTTGTCTTTCTTGATGTACCTTTCATGTTTGTAGACAACATCATCCTCATACAACACCATAGTGCAGACATGTATCTCATCAAGTCATACCTGTCGATATTGCTTGTACTCTTCTTTATAACGGTAAAACCCTAACCATCCAAGGTATATCACTTGTAAACATCTTGTATGTTCATGGTACTAGGATGATAGAGTATCATTCCCATTTAAACCTCCTTCATTGCTTCCCTATGAGTCTCCCAACCTTGCTAGGGTTTCTTCTCACTCGGAAACCCTAATTTTCAATCTACTTCCTCCCACAAAATTTTGACGGAGGATTAGTATCTATGATGAATGGATTCCAAATCTATTTTCAAAGTTTCCAATGTTGCATCAGGTGTCTCCAACATTGTATCAAGTCATTCCATACCTAAAAACGGAAAACCCTAAGTGAGAGCTTCTTCCTCCTCTTCTTTGATTTCCTCCGTTGAGCTATTTCAGATGTGCCGTATTGATTCTGGTGTATCCCTGAAATTTTGAATCTGCAGGGTTTAACCTTTCGCCTGTGGTATCCTGACTTGCCATATTTCCAACCCTAAATTTTTTAGCTTCATTGTATTCTCCATCAGAGAGATATGCTCAGTTTCCCAACATGACTTGTTTAAGAGATGAAACAACATAGCGAACTTGTACTGAGTGCCACGTGTCATAGTTTCACCTTTGGACTTTGAAAATCGGACCTGTGAAGCTAAAGTTCGTGCCCTAACTGTCACATTTTATGGAATTCCATTTGGAGGTTCCTAGTGTTACACCTAAAATATTACCATCATGAGATTCAGTGTATACATCCCTAAATTTTCATTGGCTAAGTCATTAACTTGCATGAGATGCCATTGCATTCATGCTATGTTTTGAGAGGTCACCGCAGGCTGCACTCATGCAACCTGCGACATCGCATCTTGCTCTCTTGCAGGGTGCGACGATGTCAGTTAATAGGAAAAAATAGCTTCTTCGAGCCCATTCTCGAAGCCTGTTGACTTGGATCCTTATCCCTGACCTCTTGGGAGAGCTGGCACTCGGTTCCTAACTTCTTGGGAGGATCCCCTATATTTCTCCTACCATATCTCAACCTATCCTATCCATACCCTATCCACTTAGTCCTATATAATTGAAGCTCTACCCCTCTCCAAAAGGAGGAAGTCTATAGTGTCTAGATGTTGGTGAAATCATCATTGGGAGATCTCTAACTCATCCATTGAGAGACTCACACTTCCTTTGGAGGATATGAAATTTGTCTTGGATGGAGAAGGGTTGCTTCATTAAGCTCTGGTTGTAGTCATTCTTCTATGTAATTTCCCTATTTACAGTAATATAAATGCTTTCTACCAATATTGTTGTGTTGAGAATATTGCGTACTTTACCTGCTTAATTGTTTACTTAGATCTATTATTGTATGATGCTCTTTACTTGTTTGCATTGTTCTGTGTATATTGACAAGTCTTGCAGCTGAGATCTAACGACCGCAAGGAATGGAGCAACATCCAAGAGAAAGGACTACAAGTTTAAGGTAAGACATCTAGTGACTCCATCGTTAATTAGATCTAGGAAAGTGGTTTATAGTCTATACTATTTGTTCTAGACTCACATTGATCTAGGGAGATATAGCTTACGTCTGCTCAAGTGGATTGTCTGTCAAACACCTAGCCCAAGATACGACCATTTTACCTAGGTCACCTATATAGGGATTCATTATAGAAGAGGCAGAAACCCTAACTTGTACAGATCATATCTCAAAATTTACAACGAATCTGAGGCTGAAATTTGGACACAAGTTACAGGAAACTTTCATGTTCAGCCTATCCAATTTTTAGATCCCGAACCTTCTCCAAAATTGATTTATAGCAAAAGTTCCACGACGACTAGGTTTTTCTATACAAAGCCCTAGCTTTCAAATTGTCGCAAATGAAACAAGTGTCATAAATTCCATGCATTTCCTTCCTTCATGATATCTATGATACCATGTTAGTTTTTTTCATCATTTAATTCAATATGATCTAGGATCTTAACTAAGACAATAACATTCACAGCAAATCGAACACAAGAGACAAGAGACACAAATCATTTCACCGGGGAAACCATAAAGGAGAAAACCCCGCAACTTCCTCAGAGATAGAATGGGAAATAATACAAAAAACCAAAACAAAGAGATGATCTCCAACATCTTCCTCCTCCTCCACTTATGCAAACTTCTCTCTCTCTCTCACTTATGTGAATGAGTGAGTGAGTGAATGATCAAATAGAGAGGAGCACCCTCTCTATTTATACTTTACCTTTCACTTAGCCTTAACCCCAAACAGGTCGGCCCCTAAGTGTAACTGACTGTGCCAACTTCTCTAGCAGAGCCCAATAACCAATTAATAACTTAACTCTAGGGTCTAATTCCCTAACATACATGGGAGGATTGAACTCAAAGACTTTACATGACCCAAGTACAATAATGACTTCTCCGACCAGAGGAATAAACATCTCCATCAGAGGGACAATAATAAAATACAAATACAATATAAAATATACAAGTGAATACATTCCGAAGTTACAAATACATCAACAACAACACATGCCTAATATTGTAATCATTGTGGAAATTAATGTTAATGTTTAATTATGTGACTGTGAACAATGTGTAAATTAACTATGATGCTTAATTCCATGACCATCACCATTAATGAAATACTAATCATTTGCAATTTAATGACTATTACAATTGTTTTCAAAGTGAATATAACTGGTGACAATTTATAATTGCACGTCATTAAAAGATTTTCAAATTGACAATTGGTAATGATCTTGTAGGGCCCATCATCATTGATATGATAATAGAAATGATGTCAATAGTGAGGGTCATCGAAATCCCATCACCATACATCACTATTGTTCATAGGATACAGTGACGTTCTTTGACCATCTCCATATATGCCATCAATAATGACGGTCATCAAAGGCCTATCATTAAAAGTTACTATAGTGAGGGTCATTAAAGACTCGTCACCAAAAAACACTATTGTTCATAACAAATGGTGATGGAAACCATCCATCATTATAATTATTATTGCTAATAGAACTTGAACCTCACCATATCACCTTTACTTTTGGGGACGCTTCGTTTGGTGATGCTCGGTTTTTTGTAACGGACTAGGCCCTTTTGAACGTCACCAATATATGCATAAATAGTGAGGGATATTAAAGTATCGTGACCATAAATCACTATTATTCATAGAAAATGGTGAGGGACACCATCTATCACAATAATGATTATTTCTAATGGAACTTGAATGTCACCATAACACCTTTACTTTTGGCGATGCCACCTTTGGTGATGTTCAGTTTTTGGTTATGGAGGCCTTTTTGAATGTCACCGATATATTGATCAATAGTGAGGGCCATTAAAGACTTGTCACTATTATTCATAGGAAATGATGAGGGACATGACCCATCACAATAATTATTATTGGTGACGGAACTTGAACCTCACCATATTACCTATACGTTTGGAGATGCCACCTTTGGTGAGGTTCAGTTTTTGGTGACAAACACCCTTTTGAACATAACCAATGAGTTTATGGTGACATGTTTTGACCCTCATCAATGTATTGTTTTGTAGTAGTGTTCCATTTATCAAATTCCAACAAAGGTGCTCCAAAACGGAACTCTTAAGTCGATTGTAAGGTAATGGCCACATATTCTTTAGAGTTTTGTAAATTTGAATTGATATTCACCCAAATTTAAGTCCACTATGAATGGATGTATAATATTCGTTCAATGCATTTTATATAAAAATATTTTTCAAAATTTGAATACATATGACACACATATTTTCTATCATTCGTAGGCCTTCAACGCATTTTACAAAATTCTTTGTTAAATTTTTTCCACGCATATGGCACACATACCTCATCTTTGTCAAAAAATATCAATCTAGTACATTTCTTAAATAACATGGTTCGTTTATCAACATACTGAATTTGTCAAATTGCATATTATCACTCAACCTGACCCACTAGATCATATTTGTTACCGACGGTGTCCATTAGCCTCTGATGCTCAAAATATGGTAGGAAATATCATACCGTTGATGAATTTATTTTGGTCAGTATTTGTAACCTGAGGTTTGTACCAAATATTAAATTTGTAAGGTGCTATATGCTTGCACCTACTTTGTAATATTTGAACACATAACCACCCTTATTTCTTTTGACCTTGTCTTGTGTCAAGTGTTTGTGTCAGAAATTGTTACTAAGGCTAGGGTAACAAGCCAACACAATCTCAAAAATAAAATCAATCCAAACTAGGTTTTTAGGGTTTTGTTTTGTAGGTTTTGGTTAGAAACTTCAAGAGCATAAGGGAATACATTCAGCAGATAAGTAAAAACTAATTCATACACATATACCCATGAAGATGCATATATATCTCAGGAATCCAACAAAAGATGGCAATGAAGTTCATACAATAAAAGACAAGCATCATTGGAAATTACACATAAAACCAGAAATGAATTTGTCAATCAAGAAACTATATAAGTTCAAAATGAAGCCAATACATATCAGAAGTGGGATAAGGAGTCATATATTCATAGTTTCATCAAAAATGCATATGAGAGTTTGCAATACTTAGCAGTGAACAAGTCTGGAAGAATCAACAGCTTGCAGACCTCCTAAAGCTCTCCAAAAATTCGAACCCTTACAATGTCTTTTCTCCCTCTCTAAATAGTTTTTCATCCCTAAAAACAGTTAGGGTATTTCCTACTAATTCTCCATCGAATGACTAGACTAGGTAAAGTAACAATTACATTTTTACAAAATTACATCTTTGCTAAAAATAGCAAACTCTTTAACAAAATGTCTTAAATGAACCTAACTGCTTTAGATTTCTTTCGATGCCTCCACAAGCAAAGATATGCCATCTGGACTTGAGGATCTTTTCTTTGTTCTTTTGTGCTTTTGCTCCAGCTCAGCTATCCTGTAGGTGTTCATTTTCATGTTGCAAGGTTTCAACAGTCTTTTCTAATTCTGAGCAGTGCCTATCAGCAACCCTTTTTCTTCTGAGTACTTCCTTTGCATCAATCACTAACTCCTGAAAATTGTCATGAGTATCTTGAAGATCTTCTCTTAACCTTCTATTTGCCATCATTAGACCATCATTAACTTCCTGCATATAATTCATTTGATGCTTATACTGTTTGACAGTCTTCTTCAAATTCTCCTTGTTAGAATTAACCAGTTTTTCTATTGCAGCATCTTGCTCCTCATTAGGTTTGCAAAACATGTCAAACTTCTTAAATATTGCTTCTTCTGTCAATAGCTTCTCAGCAGTATCTTCAATGGTGGGGCTTGGATCATCTGTGGCCTGTACTGACTTAATCTCTTCTGTCAACAATTTCCCAGGAATGTCTTCAATGATGGACTTGGAGCTTCCTTCACCTGCTACTTTTTCTGACCTAATTTCTTCCTTTTTACCTCGCTGCAATTCATCTTTCTTTGATTTTTCCTCCTCCATGGGCTCTTCATCAGAGATAGTCACCTTATCAGCCTTCAGTTTTGGATTTAAGAGCTTTTTCATATTTAACCTTAATTTGTTTTTCGACCTAGTTTTAGGTCTCCAGAAAGTAGCTGCTTCTCCCATCATTTTTAATTTCTTCCCTTGGTACCGAATAGATGCTAACTCTACCACTTCCAGCTTTTTGACTTTCTTCTTAGGCTTCGTGATTTTGTCCTCTATAACTTGATTTTCCTTAATCTCAGTTTTAACCTCAATTTCAGGAATAAACTGCTCTTCCTCTAACATATACCCTTCATCATCTGAGAGGACTGTGATGGGGCTTCTTGGCTGATTATGAACTTCTTCTTTTGCTACAGGAATCACTTTGATATCAATTTTCTTCTCTTCTTTAAAATCTGCTATAGGTGATGACTTCTTTTCAAGAAATTCCTCTTCCTTTTTGTCATCAAATAATGAGAACTTGACTTTATTGTGCTCTGAAAATTCCTGAGGCTGACTGTCATTCTGTCCTTCATCTGCTATCTGCTTTGTTTTCTTTTTAGCCTTAATGTCATGTTTGTTTGCAGGTTTAACTGAATTCCCTAACTTTTGTATCATTACTTTTCCCTTGTCAGTTTGTCTGTTGGGTTGTTGGTCTTCTCCTTTAGGATGAACCCCTGACCAAAACAAAAAGAAATCCCAAGTCTTTCCCTCATGCTGCAACACTGTAGAGATGATTAGCTTAATGAGACCATGATGAAACAGTGATTGAGAAGTATGATCATCATGCTGTTTTATTTTGCTTGACATTTTCTGTAGGCTTTTAAAGAAAAAGAATGGCAAATTCATTTTAGAAACTCCTGCCATGTGCTGTAGGAACCTGAGATGATATTTGAACACTAATGAATACCTTCCTTCACAAGTCACATAACTCTGAAGAATCCTTATAGGTTCAATCCACTCCTTCCTGAAATTATGTATGAGAATACCTTTGTTCCAGTCAGGAATAACATTAGGCAATAAGTATCTTTGAGGATCAAACTCGAAAGGAGACTTCTTGAACCAGTGCTCACCCTCATTACTAATCTCAGTGGCTTCTGATATTAATTCCACAGTCAATTTGAATCTCAAAGGATCCACTATAATCATCTCATTCTTAAGTCCTTTAGCAAAATTGCAGGACACTTGAGCATTAAAACCATCTATCTTTTTGAAAAATTTCAACCATCCTGCCTGCTGGAACAGCTCTGCACAATCTGGAAGTTTCTGAATCCATGTCAAGTCTGTGGGCTCGGCCCTATTAACCTTACCACTTTTACTACCTTTTCCCATATCCTTCTTTTCAGGGAACAAGCACAGTCTAGTTTCAGGTTTCAAAAATGTTTTATAAGTTGTTTTCTGCACACTCCTGGACAATCCTTTAAATCAATGTTTTCTGAGCAAGTAACTTTACAGACTATAACAATTTTCTGTGATATTTAAACCACTTGCACAAATTATCAGACCCCTTCTGTGTAACACCTGTACCAACTAACAAATTCACTGCTGTGTAAAAATGACGCCCTATTCTGTATATTCTGATGTTTTAAAACATTAGGGCATGGGAGAAATATTCATACACATTCCTCCTAATGGGCTTCAGGTAACTAATTCTGTGTTGAATTCCTCATTTTATGGTCTATTATGTCCTCCTCAGCAACCAATTTTTCCAGAAACTCGTGCAGCGGCAAAAACCCAAATTTTCCAGCTATAAGGGTTATAACGTAATACCTGTCAATTACTCGTCCATTGTGGCTTAATGTCTTCAATTTGGGGTGTCAATGATGTTCTACTTCGAGCACAGGTGTCCTCATATCGATTCTTTAGCCTCAGGTGAATGAATTCAAAATCCCTAATCTTCGCTGGCGCCAGAACACACCTGTCTCCTATCCTCAGCAACGCAATCCACCCTTCAACAGTGAACTCTCCTTCGCAAACACTACTTCTCCTGCAATGATGCGTGTAACAAGAGAAAACTGACAGCTAAACCCGGAATTTGCTGGTTTCTGTGCCACTGAACCCGCATACCATGCAATGATGCCCTTGTTTTCTCTTCGTGATTAACAACCAACTAAAATCATGCTCAAAATGCTGCAAACACGTGTTAATACTCACACAATGTGATTAGACACTCGCACTCTGCATCATGATTGAAATCAGATCGAAAATTGACAAAAAATTCAGGCCACGATATTCCTGTAGTGCGCTCTGTGTTAAACTTTAGTGTAGCGCTACAAGAATATCTTTTAACCAAAATTTAGCGATTTTCCAACTTTTTTTCTAATTTGTCGGAGATTCTGGCAGCTATTTGATTTAGGACATGAGTTCAACCACTCTCTAAAGTCATTAATGATTCTTCCTTTGAAAATATAACTCTAAAAAAAAGTCACCAAAATCAAATGACATCTGAAAGGACTGGGTTCAAATTTTATTCAATCACTCATAAGGTTCTTAAGAAGACAAAAACCAAAACTGAAAACCAAAAATTAACTAAGGTAGACTCAAAAAATCAAACCAAAAATGGGGAGAAAAACTAAAAATGCAGAAAAATTTACTGACTTAACATCTGGCTCCAGCTGCGGGATGAAGTCCTCCCTGTGAGGCTTCAAGAACCTGTAGACTAGTGCCTTCAGTCTTCCATTGGGCTATGGAGTCTTTATTCAATCTTACTCACACCGGTATATACAATGAGAAGTGACCATGATCCTCATTTAACTGTAGAAATGCTTGAGGAATCGCCCATTGACAGGGCTCGGTAATTCCTCTCCTTCCAAGGTTTGCAATATGAATTTATTATTCTCCAAAACTTTAGCTATCAGAAAAGGGCCAAACCATAAATTATCAAATTTGCCATGTTTCCCTTTCTGCTCCTTTCTTGCATCCCATCTCAAAACCATCTCACCTTCTGAAAAAATATGATCTTTGATATTTCTGTCAAACCTGGTTTTCATTTTAGCTCTATACAGCTGAGCTTCTTTGTCTACCTTCTCCCTGTTCTGCTGTAACTCAATCATTTCAAAAATTCTCCTTTGTAAATCATCTGGTTCCTCTTGAGAATTTTGGAGGAACTTCATTACTGGGATTCCCAATTGTACTGGAAATACTGCTTCTGTTCCATAAACCAGCTGAAAGGGTGAAGTACCAATGGCTTGTTTTACAGTAATCCTATCTGCCCATAATGCATATTTCAACATTGAATCCCAGGATTTTTTATTTTGTTTGAGCAATTTCTTGATGCATTGAATGATATTTTTATTAGATGATTCTGCCTGACCATTTCCCTGAGGATAATAAGGAGTTGAGTGTTTAAGTTCAATACCATTTTTCTCACAAAAAGCCACCATTGCCTTGGATTTAAATGCTTTGGCATTATCAGTGATCAATCTTTGTGGACAACCAAATCTGCTCAGAATATTATTTTCAATAAAATCCATAATCACCTTATCTGTAGCATTCCTTGTCGGGATAGCTTCCACCCATTTTGTAAAGAAATATGTGGCAGTCAAAATCCAATGATGCTGGCCTGAAGATGCTGGATTAATTTCTTCAATAAAATCCAGACCCCACTGCTGAAAAGGGGCATTGACTATAATAGGCTTCAAAGGTAAAGACAGCAACTTCTGTTTACCTGCAAACTTTTGACATGGTATGCAAGCTCTCACATGGTGATAAACATCTGAGAAAAGTGAAGGCCAATAGTAACCAGCTCTTAAAATTTTATAGGCTGTTGTTTTCCAGTATTTATGTCCTCCACAAGCTCCTTCATGAGATTCTGAAATCACTTCCTTTATTTCAGCTTGATCTAAACACCTTAATAAGATTCCTGCTGGATCTTTCCAAAACAATTGACCTTCTATCAGACAGTATTTGGTAGTTTTCAATTTCAGGGACCTGGCAGCTTTTCTGTCTAAATGTTCTGGACATTGCAAAAATAACAGAAAATGGACAATGTCAGCATACCAATCTGAAGATGAATAAGAATCCATGATTCTTTCTTTTTCCATGATTATTTGATTTTCTTCAGGTGCTGATTTGTCTGTCATAGCATGTAATCCTAATGCCTGACAATTTGAGTCAGCCAGCAGTTTGGCCAATCCTTGTCCTTTGACTAGCTTAGTAGGTCTGATTTCCACTTCATATTCCATAATTTTGGCAATCCACCTTCCCCTCTTTCCTTCACTATCAGGCTGTGTCAAAACATCCTTCACTGCAGCATTTGGAACAAAGGAAACAACCTTGGAGTGTAAAATATAGATTCTGAAAAATTTTAAAGCCTTTACCAGAGCATAGGCTTGTTTCTCCAAGATACTGTATTTCAGCTCTGAATCTCTAAGTGTTTTGCTGAAAAAGGCAATTGGTTGTTCCAATCCCTCCTCATTCTTCTGAAGTAGGACAGCAGCAATGGTGTCTTCTGAAGCAAAAGAAAATGTAAGAAATTCTTTGTCAAAATTTGGACTCACCAGAACAGGTGCTTCAGTCAGAGCCACTTTAATCTTTTCAAAAGCTGCCTTTGCTTCAACAGTCCACCTGACTTCTTGGTCCTTTTTTAACATGGCTGTAATTTGCTTAATTGTTTCAGCAAAATTAGGAATAAACCATCGCAGAAAATTGATTTTGCCAATAAATGATTGCACATCCTTTTTACTCCTGGGCAAGCTAATCTTCAGTATTGCTTTGACTCTCTCAGGGTCAATTCTGATACCATCAGCTGATACCAAGTGGCCAAGCAACTTACCTTCTTGCACAGCAAAATGTGATTTTTTAGGGTTTAAAGATAAGCTAAATTTTCTGCATTTTATGAAGGTTTGTTCTAAATGCTTCAAATGTTCATCATCAGACTTTGAGAAGACAGTGATATCATCCAGATAGATAACTACAAACTTATCTTTTTCACCCACGAATGCAATGTCCATAGCTCTCTGAAAGGTTGCTCCAGCATTCATCAAACCAAAAGGCATCTTGTCATACATAAATGTCCCCCAGGGGGTTGTAAAAGCTGTCTTTTCTTTGTCATCAGGATGCATGGCAATCTGATTGTATCCTGAGAAACCATCTAGCATAGAAATCCTTTGAGCTCTAACCACCTGCTGCAAAACCTGTTCAATCTTGGGGAGAGGATAATTGTCTTTTAATGATGATCGATTCAAATTTATGAAGTCAACACATAATCGAATCTCTCCATTCTTCTTTCTAACAGGAACCAAATTGGCCACCCAAGAAGAATACCTAAGAGGCACTATTATTTTTGCATCCAACAACTTCTTTAATTCTTTTTCAATTACAGGGAACAAGGCTGGATTAATTCTTCTTAATTTCTGCCTGAAAGGTTTGACATTAGGTTTCAAAGGAACTTTGTGCTGGATAACTGCTGTATCATAGGTTTTTAGTTCTTTGTAAGACCAAGCAAATGCATCTATATATTTTCTCAACAGCCTGATATATCTACTTCTTTGCTCAGCTGTTAGGTTTTTTTGACAGTTTTACCATTCTGGGATGTTCTGCTGAACCAATATTGTACTCCTCTACATTGTCTTCTGAAGATTGAATTACTGGTCTGGAAGGTGTATCATCTTTAGTGAATATTCTTTCTAAAGGTACTAGACCTTTTGGAATGAAATTGCTCTTCAATTCAATAATCTTATGCCCAGCTATCTCTTCTGCAGCAAATTCATCTAACTGTTCATCCCTTTCATCTATTTCTTGATCAATTTGATTTTTTGAAAATTCATCTACAAGCTCAAGAATTTTTTTTATTTCAATGTCATCTTGAAAAACCCTCCAATGTCTCACATTATCTGGAACACATGGTCTATATCTCACTTCTATTGGATACCTTAATTGAGTGGTTTTTGGAATTCTGAAATGTGTGGCAGCCAGGGCTAAAGAATCTGCAGTTTCATTATGATTTCTGGGAATATGAGTGATATTAAATGCTATAAAATAGTTCTCAAGCATATCCCATACCTCATTTCGATATACTTTCAGCAAACCCTGCTTTACTTGATATTTGTTCTTCACTTGTTGAACAACTAATTCAAAGTCACCAAATGCAGAAATCTGCTGAATTCCCAAATCTTTAGCAGCCTTCAATCCCAGTAGCAGGGCTTCATACTCAGCAGTGTTGTTGGTGGTAGCAAATTCTAACTTATACATAAGTTTCACCATTTCACCCTCGGGAGAGATCAATAAAATTCCTGCTCCAGCACCTTCTTTGCATGAAGACCCATCAAAATATAACTGCCACAATACATCCTGCTCTTCTTGACTGTGTTTTATAGGCTGATCTTTTTGTACTTGTAACAGACCAGCAGAATTCTCTTCCTCACTAAACTGTAGTATGCATGAACCAAGGTCTTTATCCACAGAATACATTGGGTGATTTGTAGGGTTTTTCTCATCTGTGACTATGTAAGCCAACTGTAACTCTCTATAAAGTCTCCTGTTTTCTCCACCAAAAACAGGAATAGTTGCATAAGAAAGGTCCATCTGTAATGTTCCTCCAACTTTCTTAGCCCATGACCGAGACAGAAGTAAACCAAATTTTGGTGTGATGTCAGCTACCACAACATCCATTATTACACTTTTCATGGGTAACTGAGTAAGATTGACAACCATATCTTTTATCACTCCTAGACATTTTACAGCTCGGGAGTCAAAAGCATATAGATCATGGTAAGGCTTAGTGACATTAAGGCCCAGGGCTTCCATCACATATTTTGGCATCAAATTATGGGATGCTCCTGAATCAAGCAAACAATTATGAATCATCTGCTCATGCACAGTCAAAGTTATATACAAAGGAGGAGAAGCACCAGCTTCGTTTTCAGTCTTTTCAGCCAAAGCTGATCCAATAAAGATTCTAGGGTTTTCCTCCTGCAGATTTACTGTATCTGAAACTGGCTGATTATTGGGCATATTCATTACTTTCAAAACTGTATTCTTGTATGATGGATTTTTTATAAGCTCAGAAAATGGCACAGGAATTTTAAGTTTTCCTAACTCATTTTCCAAACTAAAATTCTGACCTGACCTATTTACCTCTTCAATTTCTGTATTCTTCTTAGGTTTTTCTGCAGGTTGCTTCTTTTCTGCTACAGGATCAGCAGTTGGTTTATCAGGAATAACTGGAGCAGGAACAACAGCTTTCTTCTTAGGAGCTTGAACTACTTGTTTCGGTCCAGTTCTGAGATTAATGATCTTCTTAATTCCATTCTGATTAGTGACAGCATTTACAGCAGTTTTTTCAAACTCTAATTCATCTTCAACCTCATATAAATCAACATCATAATATTCAGAATTAAGAAAATCTTCTTCAGTAACAAAGCCTGTAAACATTTTATCTCCAATGTGGTTCATGTCCTGATCAGTCTCAGTTTCTTCAAAGAGCAGCTGCTGATCAATTTCTTCCTCATCAACCAAATTATTTTGAAAAGGTGGGGGCACTTTTTGATCTTCATTTTCTCTCCTTTCTTGCTGGATGTCATTATTTCTTCGCTCCCTTGGCATGAATCTAGGTGCAAATTGTCTTCTAAATTGATTTTGGTTATTTGGATTCCTCTGAGCTTCTGGAGCAGGTTTAGCAGAATTCTTTTCAAGCTCAAGTTTATTCAACTTTGCAGTAAGGACCTTAACCATTTTGGCCATCTCATCTATCTTGGCCTCAGCAGATTGAGAAGCAGAGCCTGCTGTGACAGCTTCTTTCTTTCCTTTTCTTTCATACAACTGCTGAGATGTTTCATTCTTAAGTCTATTTGAAGCTAACAAATTAGACTCTACCTCTAGGGCTGCATCTTGCATGTTCAGCAGGGTGATAGGTCTTCTCTCTCTGAGTAATAAAGAAAATTCATGATCAAAAGCATTGGCATAGGTCAACTTGGCTGATGTTTCAGTGGGTTTAATTTCTGCTGGAATTCTACTGTACATCTTATTAAACCTCTTGGAAAAATCTGCAACAGTCTCATCTTTTTTTCTTCTGAGAGCTCCAAATTCGGTTATGTAATATGTGTGATCTTTCGTATCTCCCCATTGTCTCATGAAAAGTTCATGGAGTTCTTCAATAATAGTAATGGAGTTAGCAGGCAAGTCTCTAAACCATTTTCTCACATCTCCATCAAGACTCTGAACAAATACCCTCATCCACACATCTTTAATTTCAATATTCTGATTGTCAGCATAACTCATGAAAGCCTCCCAATGTTCTTCAGCAGTGATTTCCCCTTGTCCATTGAATCTAGGCATATATTTCTGGTAATCACCTCCAGGAAATGCATGTAGAGGCTGAGGTAAAACTAATGGTGCATACCTAGCTACTACCATTCTATCCATCATATCCATAGGTGGATTTTGGGCTGCCATTGTGGACTGAGTTTTAGACTGAGATTTTGAGGAGGAAGATATTTGACTAAAACTTTTTTGAAAAGGATTTCTTCCTACCTTCAACTGAAAGATTGGTATTTTATCAGGGGAAGAGGTTTTAGCTTTCAAAAAACTTTGAGGATTGGTGAAAACCTGAAAAGTGTTCTCAGAAAGGATAGGTTTTGTACAGGGTGAAATTTCAGCTGGGTCTAATAATTCACCCAACTGGTGAGAGTCACAGGAAGCTGGCAAAGATCGAGATTTTCTGAGTTTGTTTGTTGTTTTCAAAATCTGCTCAGGGTCTGTCACACCGAGTTTTAATGGAGAAACAGGCTTATTTCTGGTCCCAATCCCTTTAGAAGCCAGTGTGACTTCTTTTTGGTGAAAATAGCCTTCAAAAACTGCTGGTTCAAGTCCACCTCTTAAACCAGAAAAATGATGAGTATCCCAGGGAAGATATGCTTCAGCTTCGTCCCCGGCAACGGCACCAAAGATGTTTGTGTCAGAAATTGTTACTAAGGCTGGGGTAACAAGCCAACACAATCTCAAAAATAAAATCAATCCAAACTAGGTTTTTAGGGTTTTGTTTTGTAGGTTTTGGTTAGAAACTTCAAGAGCATAAGGGAATACATTCAACAGATAAGTAAAAACTAATTCATACACATATACCCATGAAGATGCATATATATCTCAGGAATCCAACAAAAGATGGCAATGAAGTTCATACAATAAAAGACAAGCATCACTGGAAATTACACATAAAACCAGAAATGAATTTGTCAATCAAGAAACTATATAAGTTCAAAATGAAGCCAATACATATCAGAAGTGGGATAAGGAGTCATATATTCATAGTTTCATAAAAAATGCATATGAGAGTTTGCAATACTTAGCAGTGAACAAGTCTGGAAGAATCAACAGCTTGCAGACCTCCTAAAGCTCTCCAAAAATTCGAACCCTTACAATGTCTTTTCTCCCTCTCTAAATAGTTTTTCATCCCTAAAAACAGTTAGGGTATTTCCTACTAATTCTCCATCGAATGACTAGACTAGGTAAAGTAACAATTACATTTTTACAAAATTACATCTTTGCTAAAAATAGCAAACTCTTTAACAAAATGTCTTAAATGAACCTAACTGCTTTAGATTTCTTTCGATGCCTCCACAAGCAAAGATATGCCATCTGGACTTGAGGATCTTTTCTTTGTTCTTTTGTGCTTTTGCTCCAGCTCAGCTATCCTGTAGGTGTTCATTTTCATGCTGCAAGGTTTCAACAGTCTTTTCTAATTCTGAGCAGTGCCTATCAGCAACCCTTTTTCTTCTGAGTACTTCCTTTGCATCAATCACTAACTCCTGAAAATTGTCATGAGTATCTTGAAGATCTTCTCTTAACCTTCTATTTGCCATCATAAGACCATCATTAACTTCCTGCATATAATTCATTTGATGCTTATACTGTTTGACAGTCTTCTTCAAATTCTCCTTGTCAGAATTAACCAGTTTTTCTATTGCAGCATCTTGCTCCTCATTAGGTTTGCAAAACATGTCAAACTTCTTAAATATTGCTTCTTCTGTCAATAGCTTCTCAGCAGTATCTTCAATGGTGGGGCTTGGATCATCTGTGTCCTGTACTGACTTAATCTCTTCTGTCAACAATTTCCCAGGAATGTCTTCAATGATGGACTTGGAGCTTCCTTCACCTGCTACTTTTTCTGACCTAATTTCTTCCTTTTTACCTGGCTGCAATTCATCTTTCTTTGATTTTTCCTCCTCCATGGGCTCTTCATCAGAGATAGTCACCTTATCAGCCTTCAGTTTTGGATTTAAGAGCTTTTTCATATTTAACCTTAATTTGTTTTTCGACCTAGTTTTAGGTCTCCAGAAAGTAGCTGCTTCTCCCATCATTTTTAATTTCTTCCCTTGGTACCGAATAGATGCTAACTCTACCACTTCCATCTTTTTGACTTTCTTCTTAGGCTTCGTGATTTTGTCCTCTATAACTTGATTTTCCTTAATCTCAGTTTTAACCTCAATTTCAGGAATAAACTGCTCTTCCTCTAACATATACCCTTCATCATCTGAGAGGACTGTGATGGGGCTTCTTGGCTGATTATGAACTTCTTCTTTTGCTACAGGAATCACTTTGATATCAATTTTCTTCTCTTCTTTAAAATCTGCTATAGGTGATGACTTCTTTTCAAGAAATTCCTCTTCCTTTTTGTCATCAAATAATGAGAACTTGACTTTATTGTGCTCTGAAAATTCCTGAGGCTGACTGTCATTTTGTCCTTCATATGCTATCTGCTTTGTTTTCTTTTTAGCCTTAATGTCATGTTTGTTTGCAGGTTTAACTGAATGCCCTAACTTTTGTATCATTACTTTTCCCTTGTCAGTTTGTCTTTTGGGTTGTTGGTCTTCTCCTTTAGGATGAACCCCTGACCAAAACAAAAAGAAATCCCAAGTCTTTCCCTCATGCTGCAACACTGTAGAGATGATTAGCTTAATGAGACCATGATGAAACAATGATTGAGAAGTATGATCATCATGCTGTTTTATTTTGCTTGACATTTTCTGCAGGCTTTTAAAGAAAAAGAATGGCAAATTCATTTTAGAAACTCCTGCCATGTGCTGTAGGAACCTGAGATGATATTTGAACACTAATGAATACCTTCCTTCACAAGTCACATAACTCTGAAGAATCCTTATAGGTTCAATCCACTCCTTCCTGAAATTATGTATGAGAATACCTTTGTTCCAGTCAGGAATAACATTAGGCAATAAGTATCTTTGAGGATCAAACTCGAAAGGAGACTTCTTGAACCAGTGCTCACCCTCATTACTAATCTCAGTGGCTTCTGATATTAATTCCACAGTCAATTTGAATCTCAAAGGATCCACTATAATCATCTCATGCTTAAGTCCTTTAGCAAAATTGCAGGACACTTGAGCATTAAAACCATCTATCTTTTTGAAAAATTTCAACCATCCTGCCTGCTGGAACAGCTCTGCACAATCTGGAAGTTTCTGAATCCATGTCAAGTCTGTGGGCTCAGCCCTGTTAACCTTACCACTTTTACTACCTTTTCCCATATCCTTCTTTTCAGGGAACAAGCACAGTCTAGTTTCAGGTTTCAAAAATGTTTTATAAGCTGTTTTCTGCACACTCCTAGACAATCCTTTAAATCAATGTTTTCTGAGCAAGTAACTTTACAGGCTATAACAATTTTCTGTGATATTTAAACCACTTGCACAAATTATCAGACCCCTTCTGTGTAACACCTGTACCAACTAACAAATTCACTGCTGTGTAAAAATGACGCCCTATTCTGTATATTCTGATGTTTTAAAACATTAGAGCATTGGATAAATATTCATACATATTCCTCCTAACGGGCTTCAGGTAACTAATTCTGTGTTGAATTCCTCATTTTACGGTTTATTATGTCCTCCTCAGCAACCAATTTTTCCAGAAACTCGTGCAGCGGCAAAAACCCAAATTTTCCAGCTATAAGGGTTATAACGTAATACCTGTCAATTACTCGTCCATTGTGGCTTAATGTCTTCAATTTGGGGTGTCAATGATGTTCTACTTCGAGCACAGGTGTCCTCATATCGATTCTTTAGCCTCAGGTGAATGAATTCAAAAGCCCTAATCTTCGCTGGCGCCAGAACACACCTGTCTCCTATCCTCAGCAAAGCAATCCACCCTTCAACAGTGAACTCTCCTTCGCAAACACTACTTCTCCTGCAATGATGCGTGTAACAAGAGAAAACTGACAGCTAAACCCGGAATTTGCTGGTTTCTGTGCCACTGAACCCGCATACCATGCAATGATGCCCTTGTTTTCTCTTAGTGATTAACAACCAACTAAAATCATGCTCAAAATGCTGCAAACACATGTTAATACTCACACAATGTGATTAGACACTCGCACTCTGCATCATGATTGAAATCAGATCGAAAATTGACAAAAAATTCAGGCCACGATATTCCTGTAGCGCGCTCTGTGTTAAACTTTAGTGTAGCGCTACAAGAATATCTTTTAACCAAAATTTAGCGATTTTCCAACTTTTTTGCTAATTTGTCGGAGATTCTGGCAGCTATTTGATTTAGGACATGAGTTCAACCACTCTCTAAAGTCATTAATGATTCTTCCTTTGAAAATATAACTCTCAAAAAAAGTCACCAAAATCAAATGACATCTGAAAGGACTGGGTTCAAATTTTATTCAATCACTCATAAGGTTCTTAAGAAGACAAAAACCAAAACTGAAAACCAAAAATTAACTAAGGTAGACTCAAAAAATCAAACCAAAAATGGGGAGAAAAACTAAAAATGCAGAAAAATTTACTGACTTAACATCAAGTATTCACCTTTGACAACCATTGACCCAACTGGGAAGTGGTGGTTTCCTTCATCACTAGTTAGGGATATATTGAGTGCTTGATTTACCTCTAAACATTGTGCTAACCAATAATCCCCACTCGATACATTATATTTTGGGGAAACTATAGCATATATGTTCCCTATAATATGGAATGTATAGTGAGATATATGAATATATAAGATCAGGTAAGATGTGGCCATTAATTTTTAGTTCCATTGACCATAAATAGGTTAAAGAGATCATTGAAAAATATATCAAGTGTTAACACCGAAATTGACCCCCAAGGCTGAAAGAGGGTAATTCTGGGTAACTACTAACGAATCTTTGGCCTGTGCTACTGACCCAACACAGACAGAGAGGGCTCTCTCTAAAATCTCATGAAAAGACTGGAATAATCAAGATTGTCAATGATGAAAAAGAAACACCAACAATCACGGCCAAGATATTCAATTACAGCAATTATACAGAAGATCAACTTTCTGTTTGGAACAGAAATGATTCAAGAACTATTTGGTTAAAAACATAGGAATTTCGTTTGGGCAAATGGAGTCACATTTAACAAACTCTAAAACATCATTCACAAAGATTATGCAAACGCATTTACAAGGTAAAGGTAGCAAGCATCTAGTAGTCAAAGAGATTTAATTTGTGGAACAGAAGAGAAAAGAAATAGTCCATCAATGTAAGGCATACCAAGATGAATCCTACATCAACTTTAGTAGAAAATATTGGTGAAATGCTTGAAAAAAACTAAGCGGAGCATAACTTCTATGAATTCCACTTAATCATTACCCTAATCCAAGCATGAAAGAAATAACACAAAATGGGATAACAAAGAGAGAAACACAATTTCACATGGGAAGAGAGAAAATACAGACTACCAGACCAATTACACAGGAATCCCTGTCAAAATGTAGGCTTCAGCTCGGTAAACTTTATTAAAACAACTCAAAAGTGTCTTACAGACTAATCCTCAAAATACCAAAAGTTTTCAAATAAGATTTTCAACCCTTTCATCATTCTATTACATCACATATATAGATGTCGGGAGCCCTTTGCTCAACTCATCTAAACCAAAAATGTTTTACAACAAAATGACACCTCATCAAAATTTGTTTGCCATAACTGCTTTGAAACAAAAACAGGGAGAGTTGGCCTAACTATTTCTTACAATTGATGGTATTATCACTAAATGAGATTAACCTTACAGCAAAAACAAACATAGTAAAGATAAAAATTCCAGCTGGCTATCCATTTAGCCACCTAAAAAAATATTGCAAATTATATGAAAAATTGAAAATGTCTTATGTGTCTTTGGACCTTTCAAACAATATTTAACAACTCATAAAAACTAGACAACTATTGTAGCTGGCGGGGAGTATATCTCATATTTGCATATCCATTTACAGTAGCCTAGTGCTCAGCTGAAGGGAGGTCATAATCTGTCATCTCTTTCACCATCACTCGGATTTCAATATGGTAAGAATAGGAGGCTGGTGGAAGCCTTTCGCCAATGGCAATCAATCTGTTCAGGAATTCAAAGTCGTCTTTGATCTTTTCCATTAAATTTTTTCCTCTGAGCAGTTGTTCCATATGTTTGAACTTCGATTGGTCCATTCTTATAGCCCAGATATTCTTTTTGTAAGCGCTTTTAGAGATTAGCTCTAGATTATTATCCCAAAAGGACGGTAGTCCCATTTCATTTAGCTTACCAAATGATCTTTTGAAGTCTGCTACCTGCCTTTTCATATCTTCTTCTTTGGCCTCCACGCTTTCCACCTGAGCATACTTTCCCAAAAATCTCTGAGCCGCAGTGACTGTCACGATCCGGTTCCCAATGTTTAACCTGATCCTTTCTTCTTCTGATAAATCATTTAAAAAGGCCACAACACTTAATGTTGTTTCTTTGTGTTTTCGGGCTAAAGTTTCTCTCACGGCTACACATCCTAACAAAGTGTCACTGATTGTCTTCTCCTTGAATCTTATGAACTCCAAGTATGGCCAAAAACCTTCAACCTCTTTAAATATCCTATCCCACACCAAATGTCTACACCCCTGCATAGCAGCCTGCCTTGCGATTTGGTGAGTGATTTTTTTATTCTGCTCAATCAATTCCCTTTGCTTTTCCCGGAGGCCATTTATCTCCTCCTCCTACTTCTTATTCTCTTCTTCTAGTTTCCGCACTCTTTCCCTTAGCTACCTGATCTCATTATCTCTCAGGCTGACATGTGACATAGCCTGTGCCAGACTATTGGTACTATCTTCATCACCACCTTGACTCACATTTTTAGGTTACATGTCCAGACTGGACAAGTTACTTCTTAGATCTTCAAGTTCCTTTTCTAGGTTTATTTTCTCCTTTTTCCAATTATCTTTTTCTCCAGCAAGCTTCAGTATTTCCGCTTTACAATTATCCAATTCTTTAGATAAATCTTCTCTTTGTATTTCAAATTGTGTTTCCTCAGGGGCCTGGATCAGCAGGATGTTAGGAAGTTTTTCCTTTTCTGCAGGTTTGAAATTAGCTTTTCTTTATCAGCTAGTAGCTGCTTCATGGCTTTTCCTCCCCTGTCAACTCCAACCAATTCAATTTGTAACTTCTTAACAAGTTGCTGAAGGGCTCAGTTTTCACTCTTTTCCTATTTTAGCTGATTCTCTAATTTCCCTACAGTAACTTCCAAGTTATCACCTCTTAATGCCGCTTTCACAGAATCAACATGGATAAGATTACCAATCTGCTTGTGAAAATGGATCTTGTCAGGTACTAGTATCATATCCCATCTGAGCTTCATCTCTGTTACTTTGGCTTCTGTTGATACTGCTAAATTTAAAGTGTTATCCTTCTCATCTCTACTGGTTAATAAGAAAGTCTTGGTTTTGGACAAATTACTCGTTGTCGGCATTAGTTGAAAAAGCTTCTGGGCCGAGGCATGTCTATTCTGTTTATATTGCTCGCACAAATCAGCTTTAGACCAGAATCTACTGTTGTTCTCACCTTCTTTAACATCCTGAAACTTGTATTCTCTTATTTGAACTTCAGGAGTTGGAGACCCCTCATTATCTTCTTTTTAATTATCCATCTAGACAGTCAAATCTTACTCGGGTGTCCCACCGACGAATTTTTCTTCAGTGAGGGAAATAAATGACTCGACCTAAGTATTTTAACCAAACACCTCAACTTGTGTTATCATCCTAGGATCTTTTTCTTCACCCCCCATTTTAGTATCCATATCCTGAATTTCCTCCAGATCTCTCTTCCGGCCCACTTCCCCAATGTCCGGCACCTGTTCAATATTCATTACAGCATCAGACATTATAGGGTCTCTTTCCTGCAAACTTGGAACTTCTTCTACCCCGGGCTCCCATTGTAGCAGGTTCCATCCACTGAGAGCCCTTTCTGGCTCCTTGTGTTCGAAATCCCTTAGGTTACACTCCTTCCTTTTTCTAGAAATAACATGCAGGGGGTCGTATTCAACAACTACATCTTTTTTGAACCCTAGAAGTCTCATCAATTCCTCTATCTCCGGTAAATCCTCCTTGCTCTTCACAATGAAAGGACCTACCTTCCAAGGGTATTTTATATCAGTGCCCTTTTTAAACTGCAGGAACATTGCCTCTTCCAAGCTCAGTTTCTGCCTGATAAATTCCAGGGCAAAGATTTTTAATGTCAGAAAGGAAGGCAAAACATAGGGTTCCTTCACAAAACCATACAACCTAATGACTGTAGCATATTTCAAAAGGAACCAGTCTCCAATGGCCACTTCATCCTTTAATTGCATCATTGAATTCATCTCGAGCAGCACTCTCAGTAGTCCCTCCCCAAAAAATGACTTTATACACAAGGGGTAAAACACAGTTGAAATAATCAAACACATTGTCCAGCAAACCATTTGTCTCAAGTAAAGGGTGAAAATATGGGCTTTCTGCATTACTGTACAAGATCATCTTCATAAGATGTGTCTGGTATCTGAAAAATTTAGTATTCAGGAATTTTCCCAACTGTACATGCATTGTTTTTGCTAAAAATTCGTCAAAGTAAAGAGGTGGGATGAGTCCAGTGTCAGACCTTGCTAAACAAATACTAATTCTGAAAAGTAGACTCAGCTGGACCTCCATTACCCATTGGTAATTATGTAAACCTAAGAATTGAGCGAGCAGTGAGAAGACCAACTGGGAATTGTCATAAAAAAGGTTAACGTCCAAGGGGTACGAATTTTCTGCAACTTTAGAGTGAGGCTTCAGACATGTGGCTAGTAAAGTTCAACGGCTTTCCGGGGCGATTTGATGGAACAGGGCAACCATATATTCTTCTGAAAAGCTTTCTGACTCATGATACTGCGACTTGGGGACAAAAAATCAATTCTTTACAACCGACGCATCTAAAACACAGACAACTTTAGACCTGGGGGAATCCATGATTATCCTTGTGGATTCAGAGTAATTCACGGAGCACCATGTTACAAACTCGGGGAAAGAGGGTACTTGGTCTAAGTAAAAGAAAATAAAATATGACCTAAAAACCCCATTTATGTCCAGACCCTGTTCATGCAGGGCATCTAAATTTGTTTTAATTTCAGGGACAAAGAGCCGAATGCATGGGTCAAACACATCCGCGTCCCTATCTTCCAAGGCAACCCTAGCTTTATAGCTGGTAGAAGCCTGTTCATCTCCCATCTTATGACTAAAGATTCAATTTTTAAGAGAAAGGATGGTTACAAGTCCCTACCTATCGGTTTAGAAGCTCTGAGCAGGCTACTGGAGGTTTTATCGCCTTCGTCGTCTACCACACATCAAGGGACCACCTGATTTCGACAATCTTCGAGAACAAAAGTCAACCCTCGTGGTTTTTTCTTATATATATAACTGTGATAACATAACTCCCGCCTTCATTACATGTTGTCCTTTAATCTTCGCCATCGGTCTTCTCACATGCCTATTCCCTACTGTCAGATCGACTTCTTCTTTATCCTTTGATTTGACAGTCTACTCTTCTATACTGTCGGATCTGACTTTAGATTTTCATCTATTCCATTCATCTTATCTACACTTCTCCATATGGGAACATCGCATGTACCCAAGTGGTCCCTACTACAATTCCTTCCTCCATGCGATGGGCTCTGAGGTCGACATCTGGTAGGTGGGAAAGGTTCATTGCATCCGCTATTTCACTATCCGGTGCACTACTTCTTCATGCAACCAGCTATGAGAGACATTGATGTACCCCCCTTTCGTCGTTCGAGCCGTGGATCTTTCCAGTTGTTCATACCATTGCATGTGCCCGATCTTATATATGGCCTTCTATCAATTCTTCTTGCGACATCATCTGCGGCTGACACCTGGCTGGCGGGAAAGGATTATCGCATCTGCCCTTTTCCTATCCTCTTCGCAACTTGGCTGTGTGGTATCCCATATAGGGCCATCGATCCTACCCTCGCATCTAATCTATGGTGTAGATCGGTGTGATATTTTATCCTCCATTATTGGACCGACGGAATATAGGTTATAAAGTGTCATTTCTCGCCTATTAATACCCACACTTCAACATTTTCCCATCTTTTGCACATTTGGTTCTTCTTAGATCTCTTAGTCTTTCCCATTAGCACTTATCTCTGGAGCATGGAGGATGTCTCGAGTTCTCTACCAGGTACATTTTGATGCTCCATCCCTTCCATTCAATTGCATATTGAGAAAAATATGTGGGTGTTAACAACTAGCTCCCATAGGGATGTTATCCTCCCTGCGAGGTAGAAAAGAAATCCTCAAAAATAATATCATGGATTCTCTTTTCCTGACCTTAGGGCCTTCACTTTTGGGCTTCAAGGCTCTTTGTTTTCTCCTTAAAACAAAAACTTCATAACAACTGTAAAAATAAAAAATACACATATATACAAGTTATGGTACATGGGTTGCCTGACACCTCTAGGATAGATAGTGCTTTAGGAACCTTCCATTGACCGATCCTCCAGACCAGGTAGATCCATCCTGCTTTTCTAGGATAAAAGAATTTAACCCTCAATTTGTTGCAAAACATATGGCCCCATCCACATATGGTCAAATTTCCCGTGTTTATCTTCTCTAGGGGTGTCCCATTTCAGGACCAAATTGTTCACCTAGAATTCATCTTCTTCAGATTTCTTGTCGAAAGCTTCCTTCATCTTTTCCTGGTGTCCCTGCACTTTGTCGTAGGATTTCGTCCTTAGCTCATTTAGCTTGATTATCTAGCTTATTCTCCTTTGCATATGGTTCGGCTCTTCTTCCATTCCTTGCAGCAACTTCATAACTGGCACCCCTAGAGATGCTAGAAACATCAGTCCGACTCCATATACCAACTGAAAAGGAGACATCCCAATGGCTCTTTTCGTGCTTATTCTATCAACCCATAGAGCATATCTCAGTTTTGTATGCCAAGCCCTTTTATTCTCTTCCAACAATTTCTTTATGATTCTTACTAGGCTTTTGTTGGAGGACTCTGCTAGTCCAATTCCTTGTGGGTAGTATGCTGTAGAGTGGTTCAAACTGATATGGTATTTGTGACAAAAATAAATCATCTTCTTAGAACAAAAGGCAGGCGCATTATCAGTCACAATTCTTTTGGGGCATCCAAATCTAGATAGGATGTTATCCTCCAGAAAGTCCATAATAACATTTTATGTTGCATTCCTGGTAGGTATAGCTTCTATCCATTTTGTAAAGTAATCAGTAGCTGTTAATATCCACACATGCTTCCCAGACGAATTAGGGTTTATTTCCCCAATGAAATCTAGTCCCCATTGTTGAAAAGGAGCTTCTACTATGATTGGGTAAAGGGGTAGTGAGACAACATTCCTCTTTCCTTCAAAAATGTGACAATGGTGACAAGTAACAATTTCTTTATACACATTTGTGAACATGGTAGGCCAATAGAAACCAACCCTCAAGATCTTATTTACTGTTACTTTCCAAGAATGATGTCCGCCACAATCTCCCTTATGAAATTATTTCTTAGTATGCTTATCTTCTTCCTCCAGTAGGCAATTTAGAAACACACCTCCAGGGTCTTTCCAGTACAAGAACTGATTCATAATACAATATTTCGTAGCTTTTAATTTCTTAGCCCTAGACCTACTCTTGCTTAATCCTGGAGGAGCTTGTAAATTTTGTAACCCATTAACACTGTCAGTGTACCAAGGGGATGCAGAAAATTATGGACTTATCTGTAATTCAGTGTCTAGTCACCGCGAGTATTCTTCTAAAAAATTTATCTGCAAGGAATCACAATTGGCCTCGGTCATCAATTTTGCTAATCCCTGCCCTTTCACCAGTTTCTTAGGCCTTATTTCTAAGTCATATTCTAGTAATACAACAATCCATTTTGCCCTTCTACCTTCAGGATCTGCTTGGGTAAGGATACCTTTCACAACACTATTTGGTACATGGGAGATGATATGTGAGTGAAGTATGTAAATCCTAAAATCCTCTAGTGATTTGATCAAGGCATAAGCCTGTTTCTCCATGATGTCATATTTCAACTTTGCATCTCTCAGCACCCTACTAAAAAAAGCAATTGGTTGTTCTGCATTCTAGTCATTCTTTTGTAGCAGCACTCCTCCCACTGTATGCTCAAAAGCATATGAAAAAATAAAAAAATCTTTAGAAAAATCGGGGCTGGCTAATACAAGGGCCTCAGAGATAGCACTCTTTATTCCCTTGAAAGAATCTCTAGCTTCCTCCATCCATTTTTTTTTTACTTTCCTTTCTTAGCATATTAGTGATACTCATCATAATTTCAGCAAAACTAGGAATGAACCTTCTCAGAAAACCAACTTGTCCAATGAAAGACTGAACCTCTCTTTTGCTTCTTGGCTCTCCAACTTTCTGGATGGCACTAACCCTCTCAAGGTCAATCTTGATACCTCCTTTGGATATGATATGGCCCAGGAGTTTAGCTTCTTCTAAAGAAAAATGAGATTTCTTTGGGTTGAGGGAGATACCTTATTGTATGCATTTCTTAAAGACCCGTTCTAGGTGTTTTTAGATGCTCGTAATCAGACTTTGAATATACCGTTATGTGGTCCATATACACCACTACGAACTTATCTTTTTCTTCAGCAAAGGCAATGTCCATCGCTCTCTGGAAAGTAGCTCCAGCATTCATCAATCCAAAAGCCATCTTACCATACATGAAAGTGCCCCATGGAGTGGTAAAAGCTGTCTTTTCTTGATCTTCTAGACTAACTTTGATCTGATTATACCCGGAGAAACCATCCATCATAGAAATCCTTTCTGCTCCTACAACCTTCTGCAAGATGTGTTCCATTTTTGGCATAGGGTAATTATCTTTTAAGGAAGATCTGTTCAAGTTCCTGAAGTCTATGCAGATTCTAATCTCTCCATTCTTTTTTCTTACAGGAACTAGGTTTGCTACCCATTGAGAGAATCTCAAAGTGACGATAATATTTGCGTCAAATAACCTCTTGATCTCTTTTTCTATTACCAGTACCAACTTAGGATTCATTCTCCTGAACTTCTGTTTGAAAGGTTTTTCCCCAGGCCGGATTGGGATAGAATGTTGGATTATTGAGGTATCATATTCCTTTAACTCTTCATAGCTCCAGGCGAAGGCAACAGCATATTTTTTCATCAAATCGACATACTACTTTTTCCTCCTAGTCTCCAACTTTTTAGACAGCTTCACTATTCGAGGTTCCCCAACATAACCCAAATTCTAATCTTCTACAGTATCCTTGGGAGGTTTGAATTTGGGATTCTTTGCCACATCATTTTGATCAAAGAGATTTTCTAGAGGTATTAATCCTTTGGGGATATAGTTTCTTTTTAGCTGGACAATATCTTTGCCTCCCAAAGTATTCTTCCAATCCTTATTTTCATTTTCTTCGCTTTCTAACTGTTCCTGGTCCATCAGAACTTCTACATTCTCATTTTCTGTATCAATCTGGATATTAGCAAACTCATGAGATAATTCCAAAAATCTTTTAATTTGTAGATAATCTTCAAACACTTGCCAATACTTGGAATTGTTTGGGACGGAGGGTCTGTTTATTACTTCGACCTCATATTTTTCTTGTGAAAAAATGGGAGTTTTAAAACCACCAGCAGTGGTGGCCAAGGAGTCTGCTAATTGATTTTCACACCTCAGAATTGCCTAGATCTTATGTTCATCGAAAAATTTTCCAAACATGTCCCAAATTTCGTTTCTATAAGCTCTCATCCTGGGGTGTTTTGCCTGATAACTATCATTTAGTTTGTTTATCACTAGCTCTGAATCTCCAAATACATGTACTCTTCTGGCTCCCAGATCTTTCAGATCTCTCAGTCCTAAAAGTAGAGCTTCATACTCAGCTACATTGTTTGTACATTCAAATGCCAATTTATAGGATAGGGCCCTAGATTCTTGGTCTGAAGGTATGATCCAAACCCCAGCTCCAGCTCCATTTTTACTCAGTGACCCATCAAAGTACATCTTCCATAGTCCTTCATTTTTTCGCCTCTCTGATGCCTCATGCCTTGCTACAAATTCTTTGTCTTCCTCGACTTCATGGAAAAATGGGGGTCTAGGGTCAGTATGTGGACCATCATTGAAGAGGATGGAGGAACCTATGTCTATATCCACAACGAATATAGGGTGATTTTCAGGCTTGTCATCACTGCTGACCACATAAGCCATCCTTTTCTCTCTGTACAACTTCCTATTGCTTCTGAAAAGTGGTATAGTAGAATAAGATAAGTCCATCTGCATGTTTCCTTTTAGCTTTTTTATCCAGGATATTAATAACAGCATCCCAAACTTAGCAGGAAAATCAGCCACTACTATGTCCATCATGACGCTCTTCGCTGGAATCTGGGCAAGGGTTACTACCACGTCTTTAATCAGACCTAGACAGGGTACCTTTCTGGAATCAAAAGAATATAGGTCTTTGTAGGGTCTAGTGACTTCTAACCCTAACTAGTCCACCACTGACTTTGGCATCAAGTTGTGTGAAGCTCCATAATCTATCACGGCGTTGTGTAATAACTTATCATGGATATTCAAACTCAAATAAAAGGGAGGGACTTCTTCATCATCTGGATCCTCTACTTTGGAACCAAAGATTATAGTGGGAGCATCATCTGTCACTTCCAACATGTCTTGTGTATTTCCTGCCTGCCCCTTTACTAGGCTATTTATCTCTTCCCTATATTCATTGTTTCTTAATAGTTCATTCAAGGGGATAGAGATATTTACCTTAGACAGTTCAGCCTTCAAGCTGAATATTGAAGTTGGATTCCCTACTTCAGTGACTTCTTATTGCGTACCGTCTTTAGAATGTTGCTCCTTATCTTCTGATATTTTCTATGTAGGATCCTCTGGTTGTTTTTCTTTTAGCTTATCTATATTCTGTTGGGCCTTAGGGGGATGAATCTGAGAAGACTTCCCTTTAGTTATTGGTATTTCTCTGTTTCTCAACCTCATCTTTCTTTGGATATCATCCACAACATTCATGTAGCCCATTTGGTACTGTTCAGAATCGAATTCTGTAGCTTTATCAACATTTCCCTTGGTGAAAAAATCATACTCATTTTCAGTCAAATGAACTTCGAGTTCTAGGGTGTCGAAGAGATGTATCTGGTCAACCGCAGGGTTTTCAGGTCCCTCTTCATCTATCAAATTCTCAGGGAAAGGTGGCCTTATCTAGTCATCTTCTTACTTTCATGGATTTCTTGGAGGAGGTGGCCTTCTAAAGTTGGGGTTCCTTATCTGATTTTTCGACTATTCCCTAACAAGAGGCTTATTTTCCATGGCTAACCTATCCATCAATATTTCAATAGTTTTCATCATGGTATCAAATTTAGGATCACTAGAACAGGCTTGGTTTTCTTGCTTCTTCGTATCTACTTCAGTCTTGCCTTTTATTTTCCCAAAAGCCATCATGTTGGCTTCAACTTCCATGGCATATTTCAGCATAGCAGGCAAGGAGGCAAATTTTCTTTCTCTTAATGTGCACGAGAAATCTCCATTGAAGGAATCTTCATAGTGGAGCTTTGCAGTGCCTACCGAGGGTTTTAGATCATCGGGAATAGAATTATAGGATTTCATGAATTTGGCAGAAAACTCATGGAATGATTCAAACCCGCCTTTCTTTAATTGATTATACTGGGATAAGACTATGGCGGGACTGCCCATTGTTTCCCATCTTTCTAGAAACAATACTTTAAAAGCTGTAAAATATGCTATGGAAGCATTGGGTAGCTATCTGAACCATTTCTTGGGTTCCCCAAAAAGGCTTTGGGAAAACAATCTCATTTTAGCGTTATCGTGGTCCACTTCCTCCAGGACTATAAAATATTCAAATCTATCAACATGTTGTTTGGCCGACTAGTCTCCCTCTCCATTATAAGAGACAATTCTCTGAGCGTAGTTCTGAGGGAGGTCATGCAAAGCAGCAGGCAGGACCAAAGGTGCAAATCTGGCAACCAGGTGGATTTTGAGCTTGTGGGGAAATATTTTGAGCAAGATCATTGGTTGGGATTTTAGTATGGGCTTGGGGGGCCTAAGAATTGGGTTTATTGCCTTCAACTTTGGCAAGATTTTTAGAATCAAACCACACAGGATCTAAAAGATATGATTCAAAATTATTCAAAGCTTCTTCACCTAGGCTTAGGTACGACTCAGATTTTGTTCTTGACAAAGGTTTGCTAATATCAATCTCCAGATCCAATTCCTGAAAAATAGATGCATCTTCTGAAAAAGAAAAAGTCTCGATGATAGGAGCAGTAGCCTGATCTTTCACGGTTCTACGTCTGAGTAAAATTTCAGGATTATCTACTCCTAGAAGGATTTCAGGGAAAGGATTACCTCTTGTATGGATCTTTCTTGAGGCTAGGATGCCTTTGGAATTTCTTCAATAATATATTTTGGCGTACTGATCTTTCTCTAGTGGAGTCTTCCTAAATTGTCTGATCTTTGTAAGTGTTGTCGCTAGGGCAAAATGCTTCAAACTTCTTGAAAATGCGGAAACCTCTGTTTGTCCATAGGGATCTCTCCTGTTCTTTGAAATTCGGACGTATATATCGTTCTCCCAGGGATTGATAAAAAAATTGCAGTCCCCGGCAATGGCGCCAATTTGTTAACACTGAAATTGATCCCCAGGGCTGAAAGACGGTAATTCTAGGTAACTACTAACCAATCTTTGGCCTGTGCTACTGACCCAACACAGACAGAGAGGGCTCTCTCTAAAATCTCATGAAAAGACTGGAATAATCAAGATTGTCAATAATGGAAAAGAAACACTAGCATTCACAACCAAGATATTCAATTACAACAATTATACAAAAGATCAGCTTTCTGTTTGGAACAAAAAATTATTCAAGCACTGTTTGGTTGAAAACATATGAATTTCATTTGGGCAAATGGAGTCACATTTAACAAACTTTGAACCATCATTCACAAAGAATCTGCAAATGCATTTACAAGGGCAAGGTAGCAAGCAACTAGTAGTCAAAGAGATTTAATTTGTGGAACATAAGAGAAAAGAAACAGTCCATCAATGTAAGGCATACCAAGATGAATCCTACATCAACTTTAGTAGAATATGTTGGTGAAATTCTTGAAAAAGCCTATGCGGAGCATAACTTCTATGAATTCCACTTAATCATTACCCTGATCCAAGCATGAAAGAAATAACATAAAATGGGATAACAAAGAGAGAAACAAAGTTTCACATTGGAAGAGACAAAATACAAACTACTAGACAAATTAGACAGGAATCCCCGTCAAAACACATGCTTCGGCTCGGCAAACTTTATTAAAACAACTCAAAAATGTCTTACAGACTAATCCTCAAAATACCAAAAGTTTTCAAATAAGATTTCAACCCTTTCATCATTCTATTACTGATCCGGATTTATGTGGGAACGAAATAAAAGAGAATTTACATAATCAAATATAGAGAAATATTGCGAATGACATAGTGATACAGTAAACACACATTCTATTAAATAGCCGAAATAGAACAGACTGTAAAATACAACAACTGGAATGGTGGTAGCTATCTCTAAGAAGAGATGTGGCCGCTATGCTCATTCGTGCCAAGATGAATACAAAGAGAGGCCGAAAGGGCTATTTATCATAAGAATGAGGGAAAGAATCCCAAACATCCAAAAACCTAACCCTAGAAGATGAACCATCATAAAGTTTGTGGCCCCAACGTGGTTAGTTGAACAGTCAACTTCCTGGGGTCATAAATTTTGCATATGATCTCCGTTTGGGGTGCTTGGTAGCTCGTTGGAAAGGGCTATCCGAGATTTACAACTTTCAATCGAGGCCAAATTGCCAAAAAAAGGTCATTTAGGGCCTCAAAACGGCTACGAAAGTTTAGGACTCAAAAAATTGCTAAAAATAGCAAATTACCAAAAGTGCCAGAAGACTGTTTTGAGCCAGTTGCAAGAGGTGTGTCACCACCGATATCCACCTGGATCAATTACATCACATATATAGATGCCAGGAGCCCTTCGCTCGACTCATCTAAACCAAAAATGTTTTACAACAGAATGACACCTCATCAAAATTTGTTTGCCATAACTGCTTTGAAACAAAAACAGGCAGAGCTAGCCTAACTATTTCTTACAATTGCCAATATTATCACTGACTGAGATTAACCTTACAGTAAAAACAAACATAGTAAAGATAAAAGTTCCAGCTGGCTATCCATTTAGCCACCTCAAAAAATATTACAAATTATATCAAAAATTGAAAATGTATTATGTGTCTTTAGACCTTTCAAACAATATTTAACAACTCATAAAAACTAGACAGCTACTATAGCCGGAGGAGAGTATATCTCATATTTGCATATCCATTCACAGCAACCCAGTGCTCAGCTGAAGGGAGGTCGTAATCTATCATCTCTTTCACCATCACTCGGATTTCAATATGGTCAGAATAGGAGGCTGGTGGAAGCCTTTCGCCAATGGAAATCAATCTGTTTAGGACTTCAAAGTCAACTTCGATCTTTTCCATTAAAGTTTTTTCTATGAGCAATTGTTCCATATGTTTGAACTTCGAGTGGTCCATTCTTATAGCCCAGATATTCTTTTTGTAAGCGCATTTAGAGATTAGCTCTAGATTATTATCCCAAAAGGACGGTAGTCCCATTTCATTTAGCTTACCAAATGATCTTCTGAAGTCTGCTATCTGCCTTTTCATATCTTCTGCTTTGGCCTTCACGCTTTCCACCTGAGCATACTTTCCCAAAACTCTCCGAGCCACATCGATTGTCACGATTTGGTTCCCAATGTTTAACCTGATCCTTTCTTCTTCTAGCAAATCATTTGAAAAGGCCACAGCACTTAATGTTGTTTCTTTAGGTTTTCGGGCTAAAGTTTCTCTCGCGGCTACACATCCTGACAAAGCATCATTGATTGTCTTCTCCTTGACTCTTATGAAATCCAAGTATGGCCAAAAACCTTCAGCCTCTTTAAATATCCTATCCCACACCGAATGTCTACACTCTTGCATAGCAACCTACCCTGCAACTTGGCGAGTGAGTTTTTTATTTTGCCCAATCGATTCCCTCTGCTTTTCCCGAAGGCCATTTATCTCCTCCTCCTACTTATTATTCTCTTCTTCTAGTTTCCGCACTCTTTCCCTTATCTCCCTGATCTCACTACCTCTCAGGCTGACATGTGACATAGCCTGTGCCAGACTATTGGTACTGTCTTCATCACCACCTTAACTCACATTTGTAGGCCACATGTCCAGACTAGACAAGTTAATTCTTAGATATTCAAGTTACTTTTCTAGGTTTATTGTCTCCTTTTTCCAATTATCCTTTTCTCCAGCAAGCTTCAGTATTTCCACTTTACAATTATCCAATTCCTTAGATAAAGGTTCCCTTTGTATTTCAAATTGTGTTTCCTTAGGGGCCTGGATCAGCTGGATGTTAGGGACATTTGCCTTTTTTTGCAGGTTTGAAATCATCTTTTCTTTATCAGCTAGTAGCTGCTTCATGGCTTTTCCTCCCCTGTCAAATCCAACCAGTCCAATTTGTAACTTTTTTACAAGTTGTTGAAGGGCTCGATTTTCACTCTTTTCCTATTTTAGCTTATTCTCTAATTTCCCTATACTAACTTCCAATTTATCACCTCTCAATGCCACTTTCACAGAATCAACATGGATAAGATTACCAATCTGTTTATGAAAATGGATCTTGTCAGGTACTGGTATCGTATCCCATCTGAGCTTCATCTCTGTTACTTCGGCTTCTATCAATACTGCTAAATTTAAAGTGTTATCCTTCTCATCTCTACTGGTTACTAAGGAAGTCTTAGTTTTGGACAAATTACTGGCTCTCGACATTAGTTCAAAAAGCTTCTGGCTTGAGGCCTGTCTATTTTGTTTATATTGCTCGCACCGATCAGCTTTAGACTGGAATCTACTACTATTCTCACCTTCTTTAATATCCTGAAACTTGTATTCTGTTATTTGAACTTCAGGAGTTGGAGACCCCTCATTATCTTCTTTTTCATTATCCATCCAAACAGTCAAATCTTCTTAGGGTGTCCAACCAACCAATTCTTCTTTAGTGAGGGAAATAAATGACTCGACCTAAGTATTTTCACTAAACACCTCAACTTGTGTTATCATCCTAGGTTGTTTGTCTTCACCCCCCATTTCAATATCCATATCCTAAATTTCCTCCAGATCTCTCTTCTGTCCGACTTCCCTAGTGTCCGACACCTGTTCGATATTCATTACAGCATCAGACATTACAGGGTCTCTTTCCTACAAACTTGGAACTTCTTCTGCCTCCTGTTGCCATTGTAGCAGGTTCCGTCCCCTAAGTGCCCTTTCTGGCTCCTTGTGTTCAAAATCCCTTAGGTTACACTCCTTCCTTCTTCTAGAAATAACATGCAGGGGGTCGTATTCAACATCTACATCTTTTTTGAATCCTAGAAGTCTCATCAATTCCTCTATCTTCGGTAAAGCCTCATTGCTCTTCACAATGAAAGGACCTACCTTCCAGGGGTATTTTATATCAGTGCCCTTTTTAAATTGCAGGAACAGTGCCTCTTCGAAGCTCATTTTCTTCCTGATAAATTCCAGGGCAAAGATTCTTAATGTCAGAAAGGAAGGAAAAACATAAGGTTCCTTCACAAAAGCATACAGCCTAATGACTGTAGCATCTTTTGAAAGGAGCCAGTCTCCGACGGCCACTTCATCCTTTAATTGCATCATTGACTTCATCTCGGGCAGTACTCTCAACATTCCCTCCACAAAAATTACTTTTTACATAGCGGGTAAAACACAGTTGAAATAATGAAACACATTGTCCTACAAAGCATTTGTCTCAGGTAAAGGGCGAAAATGGGGTCTTTCCGCGTTCCTGTATAGGGTCATCTTCATAAGCTGTGTCTGGTATCTGAAAAATCTAGTATTCAGGAATTTTCCCAACTGTACATGCATTGTTTCTGCTAAAAATTCATCAAAGTTAAGAGGTGGGATGAGTCCAGTGTCAAACCTTGCTAATCAAATACTAATTTTGAAAAGTAGACTCAGCTGGACCTCTGTTACCCATGGGTCAGTATCTAAACCTAAGAATTGAGCCAAGGGGTATGGCTTTTCTACAACTTCGGAGTGAGGCTTTAGACATGTGGCTAGGAAAGTTCGATGGATTTTTAGGGCAATTTGATGGAACAAGGAAACCACTGATTCTTCTGAAAAGATTTCCGACTCCTGGTACTGCGACTCGGCGACAAAAAATGAATTCTTTACAACTGACGCATCTAAAACACAAACAACTTTAGACCTGGGGGCATCCATGATTATCCTTGTGGATTTGGACTAATTCACGGAGCACCATGTTAAAAACTCGGGGAAAGAGGGTACTTGGTCTAGGAAAAAGAAAATAAAAGACGACCTAAAAACCCCATGTATGTCCAGACCCTGTTCATGCAGGGCATCTAACTTTGTTTTAAATTCAGGGACATAGAGCCGAATGCATGGGTCAAACACATCTGTGTCCCTATCTTCCAGGGCCACCCTAGCTTTATAGCTGGTAGAAGCCTATTTATCTCCCATCTTATGACTAAATATTCAACTTTTAAGAGAAAGGACGGTTATAAGGCCCTACCTGTTGGTTTAGAAGCTCTGAGCAGGCTACTGGAGGTTCTATCGCCTTCGTCGTCTGCCACACACCGAGGGACCACCTGACTTTGACAATCTTCGAGAACAAATGCCAACCCTGGCGGTTGTTTCTTATATATATAACCGTGCTAACATAACTCCTACCCTTCTTTACATGCTGTCCTTTCATCTCTGCCATTGGTCTTCTCACATGCCTATTCCCTACCATCAGATTGGCTGCTTCTTTATCCTTTGATTTGACAACCTACTCTTCTGTACCGTCGGATCTGACTTTAACTTTTCATCTATGCCATTCATCTTATCTACACTTCTCCATACGGAGGCATCGCATGTACCCAAGTGGTCCCTACTATGATTACTTCCTCCATGCGACGGGCTCTAAGGCCGACAGGCTATTTCTCTATCTAGCGCACTACTTCTTCATGCGACCAGCTGTGAGAGCCGTTGATGCACCCCCCTTTCGCCGTCCGAGACGTGGATCTTTCCACCTGTTCATACCATCACATGCGCCCGATCTTATTTATGACCTTCCATCAATTCTTCTTGCGACATCATCTGTGGCTGACACCTGGCTGGCGAGAAAGGCTTATCGCATCTGCCCTTTTCCTATCCTCTTCGCAACTTGGTTGTGCGGTATCCCATATAGGGCCGTCGATCCTACCCCCGCATCTAATCTACGGCGTAGATCGGTGTGATATTTAGTCCTCCATTATTGGACCATCGGACTATAGGTTATAAAGTGTGATTTCTCGCCTATTAATACCCACACTTCAACATTTTCCCATCCTTTGCACATTTGGCTCTTCTTAGATCCCTTAGTCTTTCCCATTAGCACTTAGCTCTATAGCATGGAGGATGTCTCAGGTTCTCTACCAGGTACATTTTGGCCCTCCATCCCTTCCATTCAACTGCATATTGTAGAAAAATATATGGGTGTTAACATCAAGATTTACAAGATCTTATACATGATCATAATAAGGTGACATAGTTGATTTTTCTATCTCTAATGGGTTTATTTCAACAATTGAATGTCAATTATCAAAATTGAGTGAAACATGATCCTATGTGTCTACCTAGTTCGATTATTCACACTCATACCATTCATGATTGCTACATGGAGGGAAGAAGCAATCTATTTTTCTCTTCCATATTTCAAATACAAGGTTGTAAGAGCTTCAAACTGAATGAAAACCATCATTCATGGGCACACCCTTGCATTACAATGTGTGTAAATGATCTACATCAACCAACTCACAAAACATATATGCATGTGTATTTTCCTTGTTGATTCTACTCACAATATCCATCCATCTACCATTACCAACATACATCATTTGACTATAGATTTTGCATCTCAAATAGGATAATTTTTAGATAACTTGAAATCCTCTCTACATAGTGTTTTTTTAACATGCCCTAACACCATCATGCTCTCCTTTCCCATGGCTCATCCGAAAAGAATTCCATATATGTGGCACTTTGTTTCTTTTATGCAATGAACTAAACCATTGAAACATGCAAGCATTTATTAACTATCCAACAAAACTATTAGACCAACTCCAGTGTCACTCCATATGTATATTTTTCTCATTCTATTCGCTATATAACAATTAGAAGGAATGACATATATAATGTAAGGCATTACACTTATCATCACTTACATAGAAGTGATATTCCTTCAATATTACTCAATTATCTTCATTTCCATCTGGACCATTCCTATATGTGATATGGACTAGTAAGGAAACTTGCTCTAAATTATAATATAGACTTTGTATCTGGTTTTTGCGGGTAGGGTCCCTTTTTTGAATTCCTATGATTTTCCTATTGTGAATTGAACTAGTTCCAAATGAATTCCTTCAATTTTCCCTGTCTAACCTTGTATTTTCTCTAATTTCCTGAAGTGTTTCAAGAGCCCCCTCTTTACTCAAATTTTCTTGCTCGATTACATAATTTTCCCATTATCTATGGCACTAATTGTGATTGGAATTGTAGTGCCAAATGAATTCCTCCAATTTTACATCTAAAACCTTATCTTTTCTCTAATTCCTTGAAGTGTCTCCATAACCCCCTTTTTCCTCATAGATTTTCTTTCTCAATTACACAATTTACCCAATTTCTTGTTATTCAATGTTGATAACATGTAAAAACAAATACTTGAATCATGCCATAAATGATTGAATACTTTCTATATAATTCAAGATTTCTACGAGAACTTCTCAAACAAAAATATTTGATAAGGACCTTTTATTGACGATTATAAGCATGTTAACATGAGAAATTATTATTTAGCATCCTTAAACAAAATAAACCATATGATGATACAATAGAAATTCATGCACATAAATTGTTAATTTTTTAGCATTAATTCAATATACTCTAGGATATTTACTGAGAGAATAACATGTACAGTATATCAATGCATATCAATCATAGCAAGCATATCAATCATCACAAGATGCAAACATAAGACACAATAGACACACATAATTTCTGTGGGAAAAACCCTAAGGTGAAAAACCCCACAACTTTCTCAAAGATAGATAAAGTAATGATACAACCCAAGTACACAGAGATCGTCTTCTCCTAGCAGCTGATCCTCCTCCTCACATGTGCGCCACTTTCTGAGTGATGTAGAGTGAGATAATGAGATGATCAAAATAGAGATCTCCCAATCTCTATTTATACTTATCTTGATTTCTCAATAAACTTATGGGGCCGACTTGTCTAGCTTATCATAATAATCCATGGTTAACTTAATCAGGGCCGACCCCACACATGGTGGTCTAATAACCCATCGGCAAATGACGACACTTGTCAATACAAATGATGACACTTCCTTATAGAGGAATAACACATCTCTATAGGAGTACAATATACATATATGAAATACAGTGATGAAATACAATCCCAAGTTGCATATACATCAACACTCCCTCTTAACTAGGAAGGTATTTCTCAACACAGATCTGCTAGCACAAGTCTTCTTCTATGGATCATCATCAACAAATCATCATCCTCGAATCATCGTCATCATCACTGCTGCTGCTATCTCAGTCAATCTCTGAGTCTACTCGTCATAGGAAGTTCTACAGAGCCAGTCCTTTTTCATACTGAACGTAGGCCCACCACTTGTAGGTCTTCATCATCACTGGCCATACTATGGAATCCTCAGGACTTATTACATGCGTCACAAAACCTCGAAAGAGCATCCCAGGTTGTTACAGGTACACAACTCTGACCTATAGGATCTCCCAGGATCTTTTACATGTGATAGTCACAAAACCTTAAAAGGGTGTCTTGCCAAGCAAGAACCCTAAAGAGCATCCGAGGCCTTTTTCATCCTGTCCAGATCTCTAGGTTTGATTACATGTGACTCCCACCGCAAAACTTTAAAAGGGTGTCTTGCCAAGTAAGAACCCTAAAGAGAATCTGAGGCCTTTTTCATCCTCTCCAGATCTCCAGATCTGATTACATGTGGTCATGGCAATGCCTCGAAAGAGCATCTGAGGCCTTTTTCATGCTATCCAGATCTCCCAGGTCTACTTACATGCCATAGGACAATGCCTCGAAAGAGCATCTGAGGACTTTTTCATCTAGTCCAGATATCCCAGGTCTACTTACATGTCCTCCTAGAGCAATGCCTCGAAAGAGCATCCTAGGCCTTTTTCATCCTGTCCATATCTCCCAGGTCTAGTTACATGCTCATCTGCACAACCTATCCATGACCACAGAGTATCAACCTGATACTCACCATACATCATCCTGATATACACATGATCATCCTGATCATGCAATGCATCCACCTGATGCATACACAGTATCTACCTGATACATATCATCATACATGATCTACCTAATCATACAATGTATCCACCTGATACATATACAAATACATGATCTACCTGATCATACCTGATACATATCAACATACATGATCTACCTAATCATACAATGTATCCACCTGATACATCTACAGATACATACACATGATCTAGAATCTAACATGATGCATACATACATATACAAATGCTCCAACTGATCATATCCAGCATCCAACATGACGCATACATACATATACATATAAATGATCCAACTGATCATATCCAGCATCCAACATGATGCGTACTTACATATACATATAAATGATCCAACTGACCATATCCAGCATCCAACATGATGCATAGATATACATACAGAGCAGTAACTGGAGCATCGTCCTGATTCTCATCATCTAGCGCTTAAATCCACAGCCATGGAAGGATCCTCCTCTCACCATGCTCAGAATGGCTCCTGTAAATGTTTCCATCACTTCTTCCTCGAAGTGTCATCAATATGAAGAACACCAAGCCTCTCTCTGAAGTACTCAAACTTCACTCTGGCTAGTGGATTTGTCAACACATCTGCAACCTGCTCATCCATCGCAACATACAGGAGCTTCACTGCTCCTCTCTGCACCATATCCCTGATATAGTGATATTTGATCTCAATGTGTTTCAACCTGTCATGGAACACCGGATTCTCAAACAGCTTCACACAACTCTCGTTATCACAAAATATACTAGTAGCCTCCAGTGGGAGATCAAATAACTCAGATAGTAGCTTTCGAAGCCATACTGCCTCACAACTAGCCGAACAAGCTGCAACATACTTTGCTTCGGCTGTACTCAGTGCTATGAAGGACTGCTTCTTGCTAAACCAAGAGATCACACTTGATCCCATACTGAAGCAACACCCATAAGTGTTCTTCCTATTTGTAGTAGTGCCTGCCCAATCTGAATCAACATAACCCTGCAAGTTAAGCTTTTGATTTGCATCATACTTGAGCCCATAATAAACTGTACCCTTCAGGTACCTCAGAATATGTTTACAGCAACCAGGTGAACACTCCTCGGATCCATCAGGAACTGGCTCAATGTGTTCACCGTAAAGCAAATATCTAGTCTCGTATTCGTCAAGTACATCAAGGACCCAATCATCTGACGATACACTATGACATCAACTGGATCAGATGAAGCATCACACAGAAGCTTCAGGTTCGATGCCATAGGTGTGGCCATGGCCTTGCATTCCATCATCTCGAACCTCTTCAGGATCTCCACTGCATACTTCCCTTGTCCAAGTAAGATTCCATTTGTACTCTGCCACACCTCCATGCCTAGAAAATAGTGCATCATCCCCAAGTCCTTCATCTCGAACTCGGCAGCAAGCTTCCTCTTGGTATCAGCAATCAAACTACCATTACCTGTAACAAACAGGTCATGCACATACAGGAGTAGTATCACAGGATTTCCTTCCTCAACCTTATAGTAAAGGTTGGAATCCGCTTTACTCTTGGTAAAGCCCAAACTAGATAGGAAACTATCCATCCTACCATACCAAGTCCTAGGAGCTTGCTTCAAGCCATACAAGGCTTTCTTCAACCTGCACACATATGACTTCCTGTCATGTGTCTCAAAACCAAGTGGCTACTCCACATACACTTACTCCTCGACTACACCATTCAAGAAGGCTATCTTGACATCCATCTGTTATATCTTCCATTTCATCACTGCAGCCAGAGAAAGTACTATTCTGATGGAAGTGTATCTGGCCATAGGAGTAAAGGTCTCTTCATAGTCAATCCCTTCTTTCTGGGAGAAGCCACGAGCTACAAATATTACTTTATATTTCTCTATGTTGCCATCTGTAGCATGCTTGATCTTGTAGATCCATTCGGAAGTCACAACAGACTTCCCTTCAGGTCTTGGGACTACATCCCAAACATCATTCTTCATTATTGATTGGTATTCCTCGACCATGGCATCCTTCCATTCTTTCTTTTCTGCTGCTTCTTCATAACTAGAAGGTTCTTTGTTCATGATATCATAGAGTAAAGCAACATAGATGGTATGTGATATGGTCCTCTTCTTTGCTCTATGTTCTTCTTCTGGAATGCCATACCTTTCTGCATATTAAATAAGCTCTCTAGCCCATGTAGGTTTCCTCTTGTGAGAGTCCTTCTCATGAGGTGGTTCTACAGGTTCTTACGGATCTTCAATTTCATGATCAACATCTGGAATTGCTTCAGTCATGGTAGTATCTTGAAATCTGGTTTCCTTTGGTTCTTCATGATCTTCAACAAGTCTCTTCCTTGATTTGATGAATGTTGAGTTTTCATCAAATGTTACATCCCTGCTGACATCAATCTTCTTGAACCTTGGAAAGTATATTCTGTAAGCCTTCGAGCTTTCACTGTAACCCACAAAGATACCCTTCTTTCCTTAAGGATCTAGCTGAGTCCTATTTTCCTTTTGGACATGAGTATATACTGGACAACCAAATATTTTGAGATGGATGACTTCAGGTTTCTTACCAGAGAATATCTCTTTTGATGTCTTGTTGTCCAATATCTTGTGGGGTGTTCTTTTCTCCACATATACAGTTGTCCTAGCTGCTTCTACCTATAGATGCATAGGTGGATCCTGGTCATGCAGCATTTCCCGTGTTGCTTCCATGATTGTTCAATTCTTCCTTTCTGCAACTCCATTCTATTGTGGATTGTAAGGAGAATTCAACTCCCTCTTAATCCCTAAATCACTGCAAAGTCTTTTGAAGTCACCTGAAGTGAATTCTCCACCATTATCAGATCTGAATGTCTTGATCTTCTTATTAGTTTGGTTTTTTATCAAGGTTTTGAATTCCTTGAATATATCAAACACTTCATCCTTGTTGTTTAAGAAGTAAACCCAAGTCTTCACGGAGAATTCATCAATGAAGGAGACATAGTAAACATACCCACTCAGAGAATTGGATGACATCGAACCGCATACGTCAGAGTGGATGATTTCCAAGATTCCTTTTGCCTTGCTTTCACTACTTGGAAATTCCTTCCTTATGTTCTTTTATTTTGCACATCTTTTGCAAACACCTTCATGTTTGGTCTTGATTTCAAGAAGACCCTCTACAACTTTGCTTGCAATTGGTAGTACTCTATAGTGCACATGAGCAAGCCTTCTATGCCAAAGTTCACTTGGCTCCATGGATTCATGTACCATGGCATGTTTAGGTTGTCCCTTCAATTTATACAATCCTCCCTCTGGCTCTCCAATCATCACTGCATCGTCTATAGTCTTACCTTTTGGCCACATTAGAACTTGGCCATCTACAAATGCAACCCACATGCCTTTTGCATCCAATGCAGATATGGAGAGTAAGTTATTTTTGAGCCCAGGTACATATAGAACCTCTTTCATCTTCAAAGACTTCCCAGAGTCTAGGTTGTAGGAGGCCTCACCACTTCCTTTGATAGGATATTGATAGTCATCCTAAAGTTTCACCTAATGGGGTGACTCATGTTTAGATAGATTAGAAAAGGATTCTTTAAACCAAGTCATGTGTTTTGAAGCCCCACTGCCAATAAGCCAATCATTACAACCATGAGAGATTGTACCTGTGAGAGTAGAGATTAGAACATACTCTTCTTCGCTTGATGAGTCATCATCATCACTTTCTGCTCTAGCCTTCTTCTTGGGAGGTTCATCATCCTTAGTAGCATGAGCATGATATCTCTTCTTGTTTCCCTTCTTCTTCTTGTTGTTGGAACCCTTTTTGTTCTTGGGACAATCTATAGCAAAGTGTCCCTTCTCATTATAGGTGAAGCATCTCAGATCCTTCTTACCCTTTTGGTGATGGTGGTGAGAAGGTCTTCTATTATGAGGTGGCTCCTTCTTGAACTTACCTTTCTTGGTATGTGCTGTGAGAGATTGATCTTCATTTCCCATCTTTTCTTCTCGGGCCACGAGCCTAGCTTCTTCATGAGAGAAATCCTCCCACGGTCTACTGAAAGAGATCAATTTCTTTCTTGGACAGATTCCTTGAATAAAAGAGTCCCATGACCTAGGTAGGCCATTCAGAGTGGTCATAACAACTTCACCATTGTCCACTACTTCATCCACGGCTTCAAGTTGTTCCTTGATCTGAGAGACCTTGGAGAAGTAAGATTGAATGGTTTCTCCATTCAACAACTTGACCCCTTTCAATTGATTCCGCAAAGTCATCTTCCGATTTATGTTCTTCCCTTCAAATAGCTTGGTCAAAGAGTCAAACATCTCCTTGGGTGTCTTCAGAGATGACACATGTGGTATGAGATGGTCTTTGATAGAATCAACAATGATTCTCTTTGCCTTGACCAAGTTCTTCTTATGCAATGCCTTAGCCTCTTCATCCTCTCAGATAGGGACCTTATAGCTGATGTAGGTGTCCAATTCATTTTCTTCCAGGATTAACCTAATCCTATACTTCCAAGCTCGGAAGTTATCAGCCCCTTCAAGCTTATCCTCAAGCTTGGTGTGGTGAGACATCTTAAAGACTAATTCAAATGGAAATAGAAAATATTTAGGTCTTACCACTTTATTTGCTGAAAACTGGATCTTATCCTGGATTAGCATTTGTCAGAGAAACCCTAAAAATTCAAAATGTGAATTTCAACTTTCTGAAAGGATAGAAAGATGTGCCTTGATGAGCTGATCAGCCTAGTATACTCAGAATTTGAAAACTGCAAAGTTTCACCCTTCATAAATGCTTTTCAATCTCCCCCATTCACTAGGAGGACCCTGAATTAGGGTTTGAGTTTACCAGAGATTTACCCAGCCAAAAATATCGATCGAAAGCTCTAAACTTTGAGTTTTCCAAGGAGCTTCAAGCTATGTATTCAGATTTCAAAAATTCCTTGTTGGGCCTGGCCCAAGTTGGGGAAATTTTGGATAGCACAAGGAGGTTGGGCTGTGGAGTTGAGCGCAACTCAACAAAAGATATAATTTTGTACAAGTGTGGGGGTTGCTGTGAATTTGTGCACAACAACCAAATTTTGGCAGTACCGTGAAGGTCAGCGCTATGAGGAAGCAGTGCTGTGAAGTGATCAGGCCACGTGGATCCAGCAAAGCAGATTGATGGATGAAGGACAAATATAGGTACCAAGTAGACTTGCAGTGGTCTAATTTTGGCAAGTATGCTCCAGGATGCCAAGCTGTGGGTATGAGCATATCAGGAAGGCGACCAGTTTTACGAGTTCATTAAGTGGAGAACGACTCAAGGAAAGCGACAGCTGGGTGTGCTTAGTGCTACCAGACCGTTAAGTAGAGAACGATGCTGAGAAAGCGACTAGAGGCCGAGCCAGTTGTACAAGGCCATTAAGGGGATGAACGTTTTGCAAAGAAAGTGACTGGAAGCTGAGCTAGTCGTACGAGTCCGTTAGTGGAAGGGTAGCTCAATGAAGATGACCTATTGGTGTGCACACAACAGAAAGTCTGAAAGCGACAGAACAAAGGCATGGAGGACTGCCACGACAGCACACTCGCTATCAGAGGCCAGTAGGACGGTTCAGAGAAACCGTAGCAGTTTTGGAAACCCTAAGGGTTTCAGTCTTCAGAATTGTAAAGACATGACCTTTGGGCATGGTCTATAAAAGAAGACATTTTTGTAAGGGAAGGGGTTGGTTGGTTACTTTTGGGGGTTCTCTCATTGCTTTTTGGTGTTGATGTATTGTAAGATCTCTTTTGAAGAAGAAGCCATTGTAAAGGCTCTATAGCTGTGTGCGCAAAGACCTAGTCGAGAGAAGAGAGAGTCTGCGGTTGAGTGCGTAGACCAAGAGCAGTTGTCCCCTTCCCATTAAAGATATATATATAACAACCGTTCTTGTGGACGTAGCTTCCCACCTGGGGGAGTGAACCACATTAAATATTCTGTTGTGTGATTGAGTAGAAAATTGTTGCGTATGATTGCATTTACCTGTTTTCTGTAGATGAATGTCTGAATATTTCCTTGCATTCTATTATGTGAAGAATTTTGTATGCATTTGCCATCAGAAGAGTATGGAAATGATATGTTAAGTCTGCATGAATAGATGAATGGTTAATACTTTGCTTTACTTCTGAAAGCAGTGAATCAGTTATTTGTTCAAGTATTAAGAGATTGCTTAAGTACTTTTCTATGCACAGTAGATGAATGAACGATAGTGATTTGCATCAGTGGTAGACACTTAAATAGTAAACATTCTAAGTGTATAAATGAATGTTAGAGTAATAATCAATTCAGTGCATGAATGAGTCGATGAGTGATACTCAGTTTAGTGCCTTAAGCATTTTTGAGTACTTCAAGTATAAAGTTGAACTGGATTGTTTGTAGTTTCAGTAGAAGTCCTGCAGTGGAAGGACTTAGTGGTGCGGACCGCGGCATTTCCCATAGCCGCGCAGTCTCACCTCGCAACGCATACACCCTTTTGTGCTGCGTAGTACATCTATCCAAACAACTCATCACATACTGTGGAAATATGATTCCCCAGTACCCGATAGATACATCTCGGGTGAGACCTCAACCTACTCGCAGGTTGTTGTCGAAAGAGCCGGTGCGAAGGGGTTTTGTTGGTCAAAGGGAAACCGCGAAGAACCTGGGCCTTATTGAAAACCTCTGGGTCAGCATCATTCAATCGAACAAATGGTTCCATTTCCGTGCTAGAATCCATGATGAGTTGCAATCGTGATGTGTGATGAAGAATATCAGTTCCCGAAAGGCTTCGACAATTGGCATCCTGAAAATACATAAATCCAAGCTTGGTGGGACAAGACCATAAGAGACTTTACAAGACAACAGAATAGACATCTGCATCTATCTGAAACACAGTGGTCAAATAGATATCTATGGAAAGATATTCAAGAGATTTTTTGGGCATCATTTCCAAACGAGCTGCATGGGTGGATCTCACGGCTCGTAGAAAAGAAAACCTGTTTTCAAGGAGGAGTTCATACAGAGTGGACTCCCAAGCTCACAGCGTAGCTCAAAGCGATAGACATCCCATTGACATGTGCAGTTGACTTCTGGGTCGGTCATATGCTAGAAGGCATTGTAACAAAATTTGCTGTAGACACAGTCAAATCCTACAGCCAAGCAGAAGCATATTTTTTCCAAGGATTCCAAGCTAAGTACCTGAACAATCTTAGTCTATACATTAAGATGTTGTTAGCTGAGAAAGGTGTTTTAAGAATGTAGTAATATTCTCAAGTTTGTCATGGTAAACAGCATATATAGTGATTCTGACGAAGACACACATAATCTTAGAAGTGGGAAGAGATATAAATTTAATAAGAATATTGGAGGCTTTGGACTCCATATAGATACTGAGATTCCTTGTGACCTTGACAATGAAGCCGCGCCACCATTTACCCCTCAGAACCCACCGGCTGCAGAGACCGCACCACCCTTATCTCATAACCCACCCACTATGTAGCCCACCCTCCAAAATACTCAACCTAGTACGTCTACCCCGATAAGCCCATTTGTTTTCACTGCACAGAGCCCTTTACAGCAGTCGTGCACTAATCCGGGCGCTACACCTAATAGGACAATGAAAAACACTGATATGAAGCTACCAATCTTCACAGGAACCAATCTAGAAGACCCTGACCAGCATTGGTTCCATTGCGAAGCCATATGGAGTGTAGGAAAAATCCAGGATGATGCCGTGAAGAGAGCACAGCTCATCACCACTTTTAGAGATAGAGCTTTACATTGGTTTATGAAGTACTCTCAGGAACAACCAAGAACCCTTGCAAAAATTAAAGATGCGCTTGTGGCAGAGTTTAAGAAACCCAAATTTGAATCTCAGTGTATAACCGAGTTGAAATAAATAAAGCAGAAACCGACTGAAACAGTCTAGGAGTTTGATCAGAAGTTTAAGACACTTTTGGACTAAGTGAGCTTTGTTATAGCTCTACAACAACACACAGAATGGTTCATTGTTGCGTTGTTGCCCCACATCATTTTACCATTGATGCAGCAGAAGGTTGCGTCGCAGGTAGAGGCCTTGGAGATCACAATGAAGCTAGAGGCTTCGTTGATTGGTGAGACTAGTTCTGGGATGTCTCAGATCCAGAACCAGCTGACCACCCTGACACTAGAGCTGTAAAGCATGAAAAATGGCAAATAACAAAGGTATGAAGCTAGACATGATGTCTGGTGTACAAGTTGTAAAGGAGAAGGCCATCACCGGAAGCATTGTCCAGTATACCGCGATTATCTTAACAGTGGTGCGCCCAGCCTGATAAATCAGAATCAGGCCCCATGGTGTGAAATTTGTAGAACCACGGGACACAGACCTGAAGACTGTTATCTCATACAGAAATATGTGAAAACGCCTAAAAATTTATACTATACTTTCTGTAAATCAGTCGGACATGATGAATCTAACATCATGCATATGAGCTAATGAATGAGAGAAAACGAGATATGGACTCAATGAGAGGTACTGGCTTGTACCGCGTACAAGAAGAAAACCAACCAAAACAAGAAAACGCGCAATATGACCAAGGAGGACACAGAGGTCATGGTGGTGGATACCGCGGCAAAGGAAGAAATGCTAGACTGGTGTAGGGAAGAGGCCGCGGCTAGGTCATTTGTTACAATTGTGGCCAGCTAGGTCACATATCTAGAGATTATGTTAACCAATGCACTACATGCAACTATTGTAAATCATTTGAGCATGTTATTGAAGACTACTCAGTGATAGAGGTGGAAATACAGAAAAGAAGATGGATGGAGACACTGAATCCAAACATCTAGTGGATAGCGGCAGAGAATAGACTAGTGGACCCGAGCATTAATGTGGTCACACGTAGTGGTGCTGAGACATGCCGCGATAGGGGAGAAAAAGCTTCCACATCACGGGAGGATCACACAAAGTAGACCCTTCTTGAGACAGTATGGATAAGGAAAGCCTTGGGAAAAATACCTACTCTCGACCTACGAAAGAACAAGGAGGTCTTCATCGACGCGCGGGATACCTTCAGAGAACCCGCAATAGAATCACAGAGGACCTCGTTGCACAGTGAAACACCGCATGTTGAAGACATGCCAGCGGCCTATGAAAAAACAAGCACCGCAACGGATGTGAACACCTCTGTTGCGCAGTTCCTGCAAAGCTGCATGAATTTACTAAAAAGTGAAAATGCCATAGTAGAGCTACAGAAGCTCATAAACCAATATGAACCATAGACGAGAACAAAAACTTATGATAGCACAATACATCACATAACGAAGCATAAAAGAACAGGCTGAGAAATGAGGATTACCGCCCAGATAGGAGATTTTTAAATGGACGAAGTCATCCTTGATCTGGGATCTGAAGTGAATGTCTTGACTAACAGACATGGCAGCAGATGGGTCAACCAAAGTTGTCATGGTCACCTATCCAGTTGAGAATGGCTAACCAGGAGAAAGTCATACCTTTTGGCCGATTAGCTGATATGGTGGTCGACATTGATGGAGTCCAAAGTCATGCAGACTTTGAAGTTATCGAGATTGTGGATGATAAGCAGCCTTTTCCTGCACTACTAGAAATTAACTGGGCTATTGAAAACTTGGCTATCATAAACCTGAAAACGAAGAAGATTATATTTGAAGGAAATCATCGTAGGGTCATCACACCGTTGGATCCTGCAGATGGTGACAGATATAGCGAGCCGATTCAAGAGGAATCCAAGGCTCAAGACTTAGACAGACTATACCAGCTCACTACGAACCAGGAAGATTACATTAATCCTACTGCAGATGGTACACTCAGCTGGAGATGAGATAGCTCCTACGTCTCTGACTTGGAAGCAGGGTTGGAAAATTGGCAAAGCTGCATGCATGAAGTATCAGGAAGAAGGTGTGCGCAGGTTACAAAATCATCGTGCTGGATTGGAAAGGAGGTAAGTCCCATTCCCACATATGATGGTTCTGCTAATGTTTACACTTTCATCCAGGAATATACTGTAGCAATTCTAGATGAGCATAGGTTACCCTCATTGGATATGGCATTGCGTGACACACCAGCCAGATAGTGGGCTGTGCACAAGCAGACATTGACCACTTGGGATAAATGCAGGATTAAGATGCAGATTTGGTTTGCTGACAAGGTTACTTTACCCTTTGAGAAGTTTAATGGCCAGACAGATCCTAGTCAGCACATTGAAGTATGTTTGCAGGAATGGCTGGAAAGGCCACATGAAGAATGGTTGCACCTGTTTGTGCATACCCTGGAGGAGGACATTCCAAAGAAATGGTACCTAGACCTGGAATTGTACAGGGAAACCACTGATTGGGACATGTTGACTGCCAACTTCCAGAGGGATTTCAGGTTTGAGGACGAGAATCCGCTAATTCATGAGGCATTGCAGATAATTAAGGAATGCATATTCAGGGGAGACTGTCTTCATGAAGATACAACACGAGAAGAATTCCTCGAGACAGATATCGTTCCTATGAACCTACACTTGGAATGGAAGAAATATGAAGAACATCCCATAGAGTGTTATAACCTAGCTGAAGAAGTCGATGATAGAAATGAAGATGATGAGGATGATCTACGCAACATAAACATACCAGAATCGGAGGGTGTGTGTGATGTAGAAGGACCTCCATTGGAAATCCCAAACATGAGCAGACTGGTAAAGACACAGAAGGTGAATATTGGCACAAGTAAAGAACCAAGGTTCGCATCAATCGGAGACTATTCGGACGAGAAGACTGTTGCGGAGATCGCAGACACCTTACATGAGTATCAGGAGTTGTTTGACAAGAAATGAAAGGAATTCTGGGAGACCTAGGAGTCATGAAGATCCCCTTGAAGCCAGGCACCAAGCCTATGAAGTAGATGCCATACAGATTGAAGCCATAGTATAAAGAAAGAGTCCGTGTAGAGCTGGATACGATGCTAGAAGTAGGAATCATTGAACCTGTCGAGGAATCCGAGTGGATTAGTCCCATGGTCGTTCAGGATAACAAAATGAAGGGTGAGATCAGGATTTGTGTGGATCTCAGAAAACTGAATGATGCTTCGATGCATGACCCATTCCCCACTCCTTTTATAGATGAAGTGCTTGACAATGTTGGAGGTAATGAGGCCTATTCCTTTACTGATGGTTTCTCCAGATATCATCAGATCAGAATTGATCCTGCGGATAGGCATACGACAACGTTTTCTACAGAATGGGGGTCATTCTAGTACACAGTAATTCCTTTCAGGTTGAAGAATGCGCCTGCCATATTTTCTCGAGTCATCGTCGCAGCATTTAAAGATTTCATGCACAAGTTTCTAGAAGCCTATTTTGATGATTGGACTATGTTTGGTCTATTGAAGAACCATTGCACGAATCTCAGAATGATGCTTGAGAAGTGTAGACAGCATCAGATCTCATTGAATATGAAGAAGTGCATCTTCTGTGTTCCATATGGAATTTTACTCGGACACATTGTCTGCAGGTAGGGATTGATGGTGGACCCTGCGAAGATTGCCATTATTGTGAATTTTCCTACACTAACTTCTGTTAAGATGTTGTGCTCTACCTTAGGCCATACTGGATATTACAGGAAGCTCATAAAGGGTTACGTGCAGATAACCGCAGCAATGGAAAAGCTGCTAAAGAAAGACGCACCGTTCATTTGGAACGCAGAATATGAATAGGGTTTTGACACACTTAAAGAAAAGATGGTTACCACGCCGATCCTAGTCTTCCCAGACTGGGAAAAGCCATTCCATGTTCATGTTGATGCATCATGCATTTCCCTAGGAATTGTATTAGCTCAGCTAGGAGAAGAAGGTATTGACCATCCCATTTCATTTTCAAGCAGAAAGTTCTCGACAGTAGAGAAAAATTATGCTACTACTGAGGGGGAAGGCCTTGCGATGGTACATGCACTGTAGAAATTCAGACACTACTTGCTTGGTGCGCACTTCCTTATGTTCACTGACCATTCTGTGTTGAAATACTTGGTCAATAAACCAATGTTAGGAGGGCGCATATGCAGATGGCTGTTAGTATTCCAGGAGTATGATTTTGAAATTATTGTCAAGCCCGGCAGGCTGAACTTGGGACCTGACCATCTCTCTAGGATTGAGTCAGGATAGGAGCCGATGAACACTGAAGTCAACGTGCCTGATGCATAGTTGATTGCTATATAGATTGCCGATGATTATCATAAGGACATCATCGATTTCTAAACAATAGGGTTGGCACCGCAGGAGTTCTCCGTCCACTAGAAGAAGCAGCTGGTAGTGCGGGCCATAGACTTCACTATTATTGCAGGTCAGTTATACAAACTCGGACCAGATGAAGTCTTGCACAGATGTGTACTAGACCATGAGACACCATTCATCTTAACATATGCACACTCGGGGATCGCATGAGGACATTATGCAGGAAGGGATACCGCACAGAAGATACTACACGCAGGACTATGGTGGCCTATGAACCATAAAGACTCTACAGAACACTGTCAGAACTGCGATGTCTATCAGAGGACAGGAAAAACCTCGCGCAGGGACGAGATGCCATTGAATCCGTAGTTAACCTTGCAGGCATTTGAAAAATGGGCCATTGATTTTGTGGGACCTATAAACCCACCAAGGAAAAGAACTGGTACGAGGTATATCATTACTGCTACTGACTACCTCACCAGATGGGCAGAAGCAAAACCGGTGAAGGACTACAGCGTAGTTCATTTTTGAAGAAATATTGTCAAGATTAGGGTGCCCAAAGATTTTGATGAGTTATCAAGGCACTCACTTTTTAAACAAGACTATTGAAGCTCTCACAGAGGAATTCCATATCCATCATCAGCGCAGTACACCATATCACCTGCAGGCGAATGGCACTATTGAGGCTTTCAATAAAATACTAGAGAATGTGCTGACTAAAGTTTGCAATGTGAATAGAGATGATTGGGACCTACGCATCTCATCTGTGTTATGGGCATACAGGACCACTTGCAAGAAATTGACGGGGCACACACCCTTTCGGTTGGCTTACGTATAGGAAGCTATAATGCCAATGGAGTACATTGTCCCCAGCTTAAGAATCGCTGCATTCATAGGGATGGTAGACCCCACAGCTCTAGAAGAAAGGTTGCTACACCTATTTGGGTTGGAGGAAGATTGCGTCATCGCCAGCTTCCACCAGCAAGTCCAGAAAGACTGCGAGAAAGCATGGCATGATCGCCATATAAAGAACAAGTGCTTTCAGGTAGGTGACCTAGTCCTCCTGTATGATAGAAAATTCATGAAGTTTCTTGGTAAATTTAAGATGCATTGGCTTGGTCCATATACTGTGATACATGTTACTAACACTGGTGCAGTCCAGTTAGCCAATTTAGCTGGCGATACCCTACCAACTTTGATAAATGGAAGTAGGCTAAAGTTGTACCATGACAGCCCTCCTTTGCAGAATCCTGAATGACAAACAGAGGGATAAATTTCTAAGTGTCAAGTACAGTTGAAATTGGACACTGGAAATGTAAAGGAGTCTGTACATGTACGATAAGTAGAACAATGTGCATACCGTGTAGCATTGCTGAAGCTGCGCGGAAGGGAAAAAAAAGAAAAAGAGAGAAGAAGTAAGGAAAGAAAAAGGGAGCCACGCAGTTCAAACACTAACACCATGAAGTAACTGCATAGGATCAGAGATGCACTACCGCGCAGCTCAGCATAGTACTCAGAAAAATAGCCATTACCCTGCTTTTGAGGAAAATATAGCCGTTAGGTGACCGTTGCAAGCACTCGCTTGAGCATTTAACGAAAAGATAACCGTTCTGAACACGCTGACGGTGGAAGGGACTGAAGGATTCGCTCAAATCGGCCAACGGACACCTCATTAAATGCTCATCTAGCCTTTGGAAGGCACACGGGGGGACTCAACTAAGCCTATAAATAACATCGCATAAGGAATCGCGGGTGTTACTAGACACTTAGAATTTTCATGCATTCGCTATTGTGTTAGAAACCCTTCGCTGTATTCCTGGAACAGTTCCCTACTCTCGCCAGTGAATGTCCAAATCACTAGACAGAGAATAAGAGCTTACACTTCAAGAAGCAATCTGCGTCTTTCAGCATGGGGGGATTGCAGAGTTAATGAAAACCCCTTCCGAGAAGGTTGTACTCGAACCCGGTCAAGCGTCTAGAAGGTCACCTCGACATAATCCAGCCATGCAGGACAAAGGGAAACCATAGCTGGACCATGAAGTAAGACTCCCAAGACAGGCCAGACGGCGTAAAAATCGCTGGTCTTTCAGAAGGAACCCTTGATGTTGACACCAGAGAACATATCACCTCGGGCACTGGATGCCCCTATTTTTAATCTGGTCAAGAGTGCCCATTATGAAATTCCCTTGTCTCCCATTTCGAAGCACGTAGAGGTTGCCCAGAACCTACTAGGAAAGATCCCGGAGTGTAAATGGGAAGACTATGACCTTCTAGGCGTACAAAAGGAAGAACCCCACGATCCCAAGTACCCATAGTTCCAGGTTGACCAATACATGTGCTGGAAGAAAGATGCTAAGGGTATATTTAACTTGGTCGCCGAAAGCTGGTTGACGCCAGTAGTGGAGTCCGGATTGCTGAACCTGCTCTGACTACCTCATTTTGATCGTTCAACAGAACTTAATGTAGTGGTTCGCACTCTGATGGCGTGAATTCACCAGGGATACCTATGGATGGATCGAAATGTGGATTTGAACATTGACTTAATCCACCGCATAATAGGACTAAGCAAGCGCGACAAGGATCCCAAGCAGTTCTTTCAAGGGAAGGGTAAGGAAAAAGAAGCTGTCGTGAAAATGAAGCAGAGCCATGCATTGGTGAAGGCAAAAAGAGGGTTTCCCACAGAAGAAATTGAAGATAGAGCGACAAGATTTGTCACACAGTTGCTCACAGGAAAAATCATAAGAACAGCCAGGCCTCCAGAGGTTCCTGTGGGCGTAATACTACTCAGTGCCACAGTGGCTGAAGGGACCCAATTCAATTGGTGTCAGTACCTTCTAAATTAGTTCTTGGATGAACTCAATGATACTCAGGAGAATGGAGGTCAATTCCATTTCACGTGGCTAATTATCCTCATTACATTCACAGGATGGAAGGAACAGGAAAAATATGTCTGTGTAATTACAGAAACCAACGATCCAAGAGGATTCCGCTATGCCAACCTTTGGGAAAATATGAATGTAGAGTGGCAGCACGTGATAGCTGAAGTATTCTATCAGTATTACACCCAGCTGTGCCAGGAGATCACCTGTACGTCGCGCATTACAAAGCAGGGTAACGTCGAATTACATTCGCCTTATTGATTTTATGGCGGGCATGCGATGTATCTTTATTTCACCCAAACCAAAGATGAAGAAACTAGAATGGTATGCGGGTAGTTACCATATGTACGAGGAAGACATTGACATCCTCATGAAGGACTGGCCGGCTGACTTCCATGTCGAAGTCATGGATTTCAAGACCGATTCAGAAGAAGATGAACCAATGCCACTGTCATGCCCTATTATTGAAGAAAAAGGAAAGAGGAAAGAACCTGAAACCCCGCAGAAGCCAAAGGTGTGGAAGAAGATGAAAGCAGTAAAGAGTCAATCTAAGACAGTGTTGAATGAAGAAGACTTCGACATGATTGTAGAAAAGGTTTTAGAACAGATGGAAGTCCTGATGATAGAAAAAGACAAGAAGGACAAGGTCATACAGGATGACCTGCAAAGGACTAGGCTCGCACTGCAAGGGCTTATGAAAAATATGGACGATGTCCAGAAGAGCCTACCCTTACCGCGCGATGCAGGAGTTGAAGGGAGGTCAACAGGAACCTCGCAGCAAGCACCGCCGCATCTAGCCATAGCGCTACCTTAAAAAAATAGGGTTTTTTATCTGGACCCATTGGCCATAGTATTACCAATGTCAGAACAGAGGGTTCTGGACACAAAGGGTGTCGAGCACGTAGAGCTCGACTTGGCCAAGATTCCTTTTCCTAGATTACACTTTCTGCACATGCATATCCTCGGTGAGATGCATGAAAGAACAATAGATTCCATGAAGTCGCAGGCAGAGCTACAAGCAGCAAATAGGCAGCTCGAGGACTCTAGTTTGTGCACACAGATACAATTTTATGATGAACAGGACTGTCAGCTATGACTGGAGAACAGCATTACTGATGTCACGAAAGATATTGATAGAACTCCAGGATGATCCTGCGGACACAATTCTGAGGATCGGAGAAAGGGTGAAATATTTGAAGATGGACATACAAGATAAATAGATTCTTCATGAGGCCGATCTTACCGCCTTGAAGGAAAAGATCAATGCGCAGGAACCATTAACTGAGCAGTAGTTAAGAGAGCAAGCAGTTAGAGTCGCGCCATAGAACATAACCAGCGAGATGGCTAAGTGCCAAAATTTGTTGGAGAAGGTTTCAAAGGCATTCACTGCCCTTGAAGAAGATCAAGGGCTGCTACAGGTAAAGACCGCGATAAAAGAAAAGCAGACCACGCTAGAGAAATTGGACGCAGAGGTCAAGGCTCTGCCACCCAGAGATAGGCTGCCAAGGTATAAGGAGATCTCATGCTTGAAGAAGGAGGTCCAAGCGCTAAGAGAAAAAGAGACTGAGATGGATAATCAGGCGCAACAACTTCTAGAGGATGCTATAGTAGTATCACAGCAGATTGAAGACAAGCTAAAAGATCTGCACGACAACTAGGAGTAGGTACAAAAATAGATTGGAGAAGAGATAACTCCAGCACTGCTTGATACAATAAAGCAAGTCGAGCAAGACACCAAGGAAGCAATGGAATAGTTGATCGGCACTTACAATGAGTTTGCAGCCAAGCTAGCTCCACAGGTCGCGAAGCAGATCCAGAAGGCTGAAGCAGAAGGTGGCTCGGGGACGAGCTACATGTAAGTGTTAGGGGCATGTTGGGCCTGGCCCAAATTGGGGCAATTTTGGATAGCATGAGGAGGTTTAGCTACGCAGTTGAGCGCAGCTCAACAAAAGATATAATTTTGTACAAGTGTGGGGGATGCTACGAAGTTGTGCGCAACAACCAAATTTTGGCAGTACCACGAAGGTCAGCGCTGTGAGGAAGCAATGCTGCGAAGTGATGAAGCCACGTGGAGCCAACAAAGTGGATTGATGGACGAAGGACAGATACAGGTACTGGGTAGACCAGTGGTGGTCTAATTTTGGCAAGTATGCTCTAGGATGTCGAGCTACAGGCATGAGCATATTAGGAAGGTGGCCATTTGTACGAGTTCGTTAAGTGGAGAATGACTCAGGGAAAGTGACAACTGGGTGTGCTTAGTGGTACGAGACCGTTAAGTGGAGAACGACGCTGAGAAAGCGATTGGAGATTGAGCCAGTTGTACGAGGCCGTTAAGGGGATGAACGGTCTGTAAAGAAAGTGTCTGGAAGCTGAGCCAGTCGTACGAGTCCGTTAGTGGAAGCGTGGTTCGATGAAGATGACCTGTTGGTGTGCGCACAATAAGAAGGCCAAAAGTGACAAAGCAAAGGCATGGAGAACTGCCACGACAGCACACTCGCTACTAGAGGCTAGAAGGATGGTTTAGAGAAAACAAAGTAGTTTTGGAAACCCTAAGGGTTTCGGTCTTCAGCATTGGAAAGACATGACCTTTGGGCATGGTCTATAAAAGAAGACATTTTTGTAAGGGAAGGGGTTGGTTGGTTACTTTTGGGGGTTCTCTCATTGCTTTTTGGTGTTGATGTATTGTAAGATCTCTTCTGAAGAAGAAGCCATTGTAAAGGCTCTGCAACTGTGTGCGCAGATACCTAGTCGAGAGAAGAGAGAGTCTGTAGTTGAGTGCATAGACCAAGAGCGGTTGTCCCCTTCCCATTAAAGACATATATATAACAACTATTCTTGTGGATGTAGCTTCCCACCCGGGGGAGTGAACCACGTTAAATATTGTGTTGCGTATGATTGCATTTACCTATTTTTTGTAGATGAATGTCTGAATATTTCCTTGCATTCTGTTATGTGAAGACTTTTGTATGCATTTTCCATCAGGAGAGTATGGAAATGATATGTTAAGTTTGCATGAATAGATGAATGGTTAATACTTAGCTTTGCTTCTGAAAACGGTGAATCAGTTATTTGTTCAAGTATTAAGAGATTGCTTAAGTACTTTTCTATGCGCAGTAGACGAATGAATGATAGTGATTTGCATCTGCGGTAGACACTTAAATAGTAAAAATTCTAAGTGTATAAATGAATGTTAGAGTAATAATCAATTTAGTGCATGAATGAGTGGATGAGTGATACTCAGTTCAGTGCCTTATGTATTTATGAGTACTTCAAGTATAAAGCTAAACTGGATTGTTCGCAGTTTCAGTAGAAGTCTTGCAGTGGAAGCACTTAGTGGTGCAGACCACGGCGTTGCCCATCACCATACAGTATCACCTCACAGCACATACACCCTATTGCACTATGCAGTACATCTGTCCAAACAACTCATCACATACTGTGGAAATTTGATTCCGCAGTACCCCATAGATACATTTTGGGTGAGACCTCAACCTGCTCGCAGGTTGTTTCTGAAAGGGCCGGTGCGAAGGGGTTTTGTTGGTCAAAGGGAAACTACAAAGAACCTGGGTCTTATTGAAAACCTCTAGGTCAGCATCAGTCAAGCCAACATTCCTATTTTTGCAGAAACTGTAATTTTTAGGGTCAAAACTGAAAGTGCTCAGAACTGAATTCTGATTAGACAGAAAGATTCACTTTGCTGAGGAGCGTTAATCTATCATATTGCTTTTCCAAAAACTGTGGAGAGAAACCCAAAAACAAGAATCCCTAGCTTCCGCAACTGCACAGTGTCTTCTTCTCGGGTTAGCTCTGATACTGTGTTAATGTTTTAGCATTAATTTAATATACTCTAGGATCTTTACTGATAGAATAACATGTACAGTTTATCAATGCATATCAATCATAGCAAGCATATCAATCATCACAAGATGCAAACATAAGAGACAATAGACACACAGAGTTTCTATGGGGAAAACCCTAAGGTGAAAAACCCCACAACTTCCTCAGAGATAGATAGAGCAATGATACAACCAAAGCACAACCCAAGTACACAGAGATAGTCTTCTCCTAGCAGTTGATCCTCCTCCTCACATGTGCACCACTTTCCGAGTGATGTAGAGTGAGATAATGAGATGATCAAAATAGAGATCTACCGATCTCTATTTATACTTGTCCTGACTGCCAAATAAACTTATGGGGATGACTTGTCTAGCTTAGCATAGTAACCCATGCTTAACTTAATTAGGACCGACCCCACACATGGTGGTCTAATAACCCATCGGCAAGTTATGACACATGTGACACTTGTCAATACAAATGACGACACTTCCTTATAGAGGAATGACACAGCTCTATAGGGGTACAATATACATAGATGAAATACATTCCGAAGTTACATATACGTCAACATAAATTAACACCCACATGATAACAAAGTTCACTAGAAACTTCTAGCTACATCTCTGGGCTAGCTTCAACTGTGAACAAATCCATTAATACGACAAATAAAATGCATGAAAGTTGATTACATCACAAATGGATTTCACTTATAGCAAGTCTTTACCAACTTCTCACTGTCTGGACTGCATAACAAGTTCTTTTGTAAGAACACATTCTCTTGAATATCCTTCACATTTGTTCTTTAGACCAAGAATGTCGAAATCCAAAACATGTATCAATATGCAACCTATAGTTGCTTCTTCAGCACATCAACTTTCTCTAAAAAGCGACAATCTCCTTCAATCCCTTCACCTCTTTTCTTCGAACAGAGAATGTGGAAGACTTCCACTTGTATCAGTGCATAGATGTAGATGATAAATTGTTCTCTATCTATAGGTTCTAAGAAAGTTCATACTTGCCTCATCATGTACCAAAGAGCTTATGAAACTCGAATAAGTTTACAAGATGCCAAATATAGCCTTAAATAAAACATAATGGATGTAAGAATTATGTGGCTACAACCCATTACAACATGGCAACATTCATTTTCAAGTTACAATGCAAATAGATGCATGGGTATTTTAGACACTAGTATGGCCTCAAACCCACTAGAGAATAATGTGCACCATTACAATATTGCCAACAAGGCTCAAGAATAATACATGATGCCTCTTACTCTCATCATCACTTAAGAGTGGCTAAAAGAACCTTCTACAATATGGCTGCATCAATCTTCGAGTAAAAATAAATGTGCACGAGTGGTAGACACTATGGTATTTAAAAACCACTACAACATATGTGCACATGTACAAGTCACAAAGCCAACTTCAAGCACTTGGGGTCAGACTCAATGGTCTTGAAATTCACTATACAAAGTGTACATGCCATTCTCAAGATTTCCCTTTCTTGCCAACATATGGCATCAATACAATACATTAGGCTTTAGTATTTTAATAATGAAAGCTCACATTAATAAAGGGAAATAAAAAATCTCATCATTAAAAGGAATGATTAAAATTTTACCAAAGTCTCAACTGATATCCATGGCATATTCTTTGGCCCTTAATTCTCTCTCCTTGCTCTTGTGTCTTTGTCCCTTGCCTCAATGACCTCTCCCTGCTCTTGTGTCTTGGCCCCTTGCCTCAACGAACTCTTACACTGACTACATTGTGATTTGTGATCATCACTTGTCAAATGGCTTGTGTTTCCAATGGCATGGAAATGCGATTATGTAGGAATGGATCAGTTGAACTATTTATGAAATGGTTACATATTTAGACCATATTCCAAAGTTGGTTTTTAACCAGATGAAATATATGACATTGTTGGTTCCAACCACCAACAAGCCATTCACTAATTTGTTTGAACCATATGCCATTTAATACATGGTCGTTGGAAATTCCATGTTTTGAAAAACAAACTTGCAACCATAATTTTTTTAAGCCATATGGCATTTATAACATGTGCGACCAAAATCCATTGTCAAGAAATGTGATATGGCATATCAACCAAATCTGTGGCATAAATGGTTATAACCAGTGGTAGTCTAATGAACTATAAAATTAATGTTACATATATGTCAAATTAATGTGTTCAAATTCGGATTTATTGAAAAAATACCATTTTATCATGTAGATATTAAGGAGTGCTCAATTGTTTAAGATTGTAAAAATTTGGCTGGCCATTATTTGTCTTTTGCATTTTTTCGGGGGAAGGGTTTAGCTAATTTATACTTGTCAATTGAAGTACAATTATTTAAATTGCATTTCATCTTTGAAGGGATCCAAGAACAAATACCCTTCCAATAAAAATTAAGACCCACCCTTCAAATTTGATCAATGAGAACCACCATATCGTGGCATATATAACATATATTTGTTGCAAAATTTGGATGTGGCATATCCAAAGTTCATATAATATGTGCCCAACATATCCATTTGTTACGTGTCATCGCACCTAGAGCTAATCCCTTAGGCGTTTTTCTGCCCACATCAAACATTTATAAACCTTAAATAAAACATTTTCCAAATTCTTATTAAGGAAAATAGGTAGGCGGATTGGTGAAGGACTTGGTCTTTTGGGCATGAAGTCATGGGCTCAATTCCTACACCCTAACATATACCTATTTTTTTTGGTATACCAAACCATATGGTGTCCAACCATACTACCACGTGGCAGCCTCTAGTTCATACATGTAACTTGCCACTATGCCTCAAACCTGCCACGTGTCGAGAAACTATTGGTGCACGTCATTGCTTCATGCCAAATCAGCGTTGTCTAGTCACCTGCAATCCACCATGTGGCTACACCTTCACATATACCTTTTTTTTGGTATACTAAACCATATGGTGTCCAAATAGACTACCACATGGCAGCCTCTAGTTCATACATGTAACTTTCCACTATGCCTCAAACCTACCACGTGTCGAGAAACAATTGGTCCACGTCATTGCTTCGTGCCAAATCAGCGTTGTCTAACCACCTGCAATCCACCATGTGGCTCCATGTGGGGTTTCCATGTCAGTGGCATACAGCCCATGTGGCACCCTTCCAGTGGTTCCATGTGACACCCTTATTTGCCATATTTCCTTTGTTTTGCCAAGACTTCAAAAATTAATGTCTTAGGCATCCCCGAGTCCGTTTGAGGCGAAACAAACGTTGCAAGAAATATCTGATTTAGTGGTTCATGAGATATTTTACGAACCCATGGTATTGGGTAGCCTATAGTATTTTCCCATGGTAATTTCCCTTTAAAAAGAAGACTTTGTAAACGACTATGTAATGTATTGTAGTATTGCAAAAGATATCTTTGATTTTGTAAGAGAGATTGAGAGAGAGTGAAGAGGAAGCTGCAATGGATGTACTGCGGGTTTTATCCCTTCATTTTGTTGGATTGTATAATACCCAGCCTAGATCCAAATCCTAGGCTCTATCAAGCGTCGAGAGGGATCAAATCTCTCGAGGTGCAAACCTCTCCTCGAAAAACTACTTGAGTGCAATACCTCAGAAGTTATAGTTGACGAAAAACCTTTACTTTTACTTTGTATTATTCTTTTTTGTTTATGGCCAACATAATATTTATTACTTTTTACTTTCTATTATTCTTTTTTATTTATGGACGACCTAATATTTATTACTTTTTACTTTCTATTATTCTTTTTTGTTTATGGGGGACAATATTGACAAACTCTATAAACGTTACTAGATCTCCCTCATATTTACTTTTTACTTTGTATTATTCTTTTTTGTTTATGGCCGACAATATAGACAAATATGGACAAACTTTACACGATCTCCCTCATATTTACTTTTACTTTGTATTATTCTTTTTTGTTTATGGCCGACAATAAGGACAAACATGGACAAATGTTAGAAGATCTCCGCTCATATTTACTTTTTACTTATGTATTATTCTTTTTTGTTTATGGTTGACAATAAGGACAAACATGGACAAACGTTACAAGATCTCCCTCATACTAGGCAGTAGAGTGCCTCTCGGCGCAATAAGGACTGACAATTTCTATTTGGACGTAGTCCATCTTAGGTGAACTACGTTATATTGGTGTCTCTCTTGAAATGTGTTTATGTGATTTATATTTCCATCTTGTTTATTGTTATTGCTATGCAATCTTGTTTTTCTAAGAGTAATGATATCACCTTAATGGCATTTACGGAAAGGGATACTTGGAAATGACTTTTCCACCTCCCTCCCTCCATGCCCTCACATTCTATACTAGTGAGGCCTTTATTGATTGAGATCCCTTCATGTTCTTTTTAATTAAGTATAAGAGGATGTGGTAAAGTCAATAGGATTAAATTATATTGGTATAGCCATAATTCGTTGACATAATCTAGCAAGAGGGAGGCTAGACAAGAATGTACAATCATTAAGAGCTCTTATAATAACCACAAAATCTCCAATCATTGTGACTTTACTAAGTGCATTGATTTTGGATATACAAAGTCCCTTTGGCAATGTAAAGGTTTCTAACTCATTATATGTGGTGATGCCAAGACCCCAAACATATTCAATATGTTTTCTTTCAAGGAGGTCATGAATGACCCCCCCTCATGGATAACTTTCCCTTAAATTTGTAGATAATATTTCATGTTGGATTTCCTAACATTAATCCATGAGTATAGTGGGATTGAGACTACATAAATGAATCATTTTATTTCCTGAATACCTCCATGGCACCCAAATTATGAAATTTCCATAGCTAAAACCCTATTTGGGTAGGGATTTGACTACTAAAGTCTATAGAGGTGTACATACCCTACCCCTCTCAGGATTTGAACATGTGACCTCCTTGGAGGAAACACATGCTCTTAACCCTTAGGCTCACTCAAGCTTTCAAACAAACTCAACCGTTAGGCTCACTCAAGCTTTCCAATAAAAACCAAAGTAGAATATTTAGATTACACCTTTATACATTGATATATTTTTTTCAAATTTTATTAAAAGACTATTTAAAATATTGTTTTTTTTTTTGCAAAATGTACATAGTACCCTTTGGCCCTTTTGGCGTGTTTTTTGGATTATTTTGTGATCAAACCCTCATACGTTAATATATTTTTTTTCAAATTTTATTGAAAGTGTTTAAAATATTGTTTTTTTTTTTTCAAATGTACATACCCTTTCGCCCTTTCGGTGGGTTTTTTGGATTATTTGGTGATCAATGTTTTTTTTGGGCATTCTCAACCAATTAGGTTTTGGAGTCTATATATTGTAATGCAAATTGAAAGGACAATACAAAGTAGAGAAACTCCTATGTAAACTTGTTTTCTGGTTTTGGGTTTGAAAGTATTTGCGAACTGTGTTAAGTGAAATGGGTGACATGAAGAAGTGTTGTGATTTGTCGGCAGTGCATGTGATTCTGATGGAGGAAATATTCGCTTGGTTACCAATGGAGTCTGTGTGTAGATTTCGCAGTTTGTCCAAGGAATGGAATGCCCGTCTGTCGTCAACAAAATTTATAACACAGAAATGGGTTATGAAACCCCCTAATAGGGACCCATGGCTGGTTGCTGCGCAACTCGGCAGATCATTAAAATGGGTGGAGAATGGCTCGGCCGTTGTGCAAGCTGCCGGATCATTGGCTTCCTGCTTCTTCAATCAGACCTGGAACAACACCTCGTCCGTACTCTCCCTGTCTTTCCTCCAACAATATCCAGAAGAAAATAGAAAAACTTCAATTGATTCAAGATGCTACGAAATCGGATCCCTCCAGCAATATCCAGAAGAAGATAGAAGATATTCAATCGATTCAATGTGCTACGGATCCGCAGCGGGCCTCTTATTGCTGAGCCGTAGTAATGCTATGGCTTCGCAGTTGGCATTTATTGTTTGCAATCCTATCACAAGAAAGTATGTAGAACTTCCCGTTTTGTCATCGGAACACATCCTTAATGCGGGCATAATGAGTGACAGTGGAGACTCATACAAAGTCGTGGTGATGGGCATGGCATTTAAAGAAAGTCTTTCACTTAAAGTCCAAATATACAATTCCATTGACAAGTCATGGAGAATTGCAGGACACCTGCCAGAAAATGTGAAGGGTGTGGAGGGGAAACTGGTTTTCTGCAACGGTTATTTCTACTGCTTGGCCATCATTTATGGGCAGCGGACCGTTGTGGGTTACAACATTGGAGAGGGGACATCCATCTTTAGGCCATTGCCTGAGATAGCTCATAGGCATTTCATGGTGCCTCAACTGTTCACTTGCGGGTCACGGGTTCTAGTGGCGGCGCACATATTGGGAGTTAGTGAGCAGCTTTTGGAGGTTATTATATGGGAGTTGGAGAAGGTCAACTCCTCTTCATCGTCGTCTTGGTGGAAGGAGATTGCAAGAATGCCTCCTTCCGATCTTCAGAGATTTTCTATGAATGGCACGAGTCGTTGCGGATATTTTGTTGACTGCACTGAACGTTGCGTAGGAATGGGGGATAGAATATGCTTCACAGTCTTTCAACAAAGGAAAGTGAAAGAGATGCTTGCTTACAGTATCACTGAAAATAGATGGAGTTGGCTTCCCAGCCGTCCTTTAGACACCACTGCAATTGCAAGTAGATGGGGCTGCTGTGAGATTCCAATGGCCTTTGAACCGAGGCCAGACATGAAGGTTGATTAAGGTATGCAAGCCTTTGCCTTCACCTCATTGCCTCATCTTAAACGTTCTTACTTTTTTATTCTATTTTAAACTTGCCTTTTTATTCTATTTTTCTTGGAGTTTAATTAGAGACCTATATGTAGTCATAACACTGCAGTGAGCAAACCTTTGAAAATACAACTTTAGGCTTTGCAATGTCAGCGTAGGTCTGTTTTTGCAGATGTATTAAGAAGCGAAGACGATTGCTAATATGATGCGGATTTCAAAAGTGGACCTTTGAAAATACAACTTTAGGCTTTGTAATGTCAGCGTAGGTCTGTTTTTGCAGATGTATTAAGAAGCGAAGACGCTTGCTAATATGATGCGGATTTCAAAAGTGGTTTAGAGTAAGCTGTCACCTTTGAAAATACAACTTTGGGCTTTGTAATGTCAGCGTAGGTCTGTTTTTGCAGATGTATTAAGAAGCGAAGACGCTTGCTAATATGATGCGGATTTCAAAAGTGGTTTAGATTAAGCCGTCACCATGGGTGGATTCGAATTGTAGAAGAATCTTTACTTTTATCAAACATTTCAATTTGGGTTAAGAAAGCTATATTTTTGTGATTTAATAGAGTTTTTGTAAGTCAAAGAACTTGGGGAAGATTGCAGATCTGACATTGTGAAGATACTTTTTCATGTGCAAATTATTGGAACAAACTTGGAGTTTTATAACAGAATTTTTAATTTTATCAAACATTTCAATGCACTTGGAGTTTTATAGCAGAATTTTTTAGTTTTACCAAACATTTCAATGCACTTGGAGTTTTATAGCAGAATTTTTAGTTTTACCAAAGATTTCAATGAGTTATGAAAATTGTTTTTTTTCATTTAATAGAGCTTTTGTAATGTGTTATGAAAACTGTTTTTTTGTCATTTAATAGAGCTTTTGTAGGCCAATAAAATATGGGAAGAATAGAATTAAGAGATTGTAATCATATTTGTTTATGAGTAAATTATTGGAACAAACTTGGATTTTTATTTTGTGAGGCTGTTTGTTAAGTATAAACCTCTTTGCCTATTGTGATTTTATAATATTTGTGTTTGACAAAAAAATGCATCTACGAACCAATAGTCTTTGTTTGAAAGTGCTTTTGATTGTGTTGAAATTGTTGTTAAGAGATGTAAACGTTTTACCAAAATATGCATCATTAAATAGTCTGTGAAAATACTTTTAGTTGTGTTGAACTTCTTGTTAAAAGTTGCAAAAGTTTTATCGAAAGTAGTTTTTTTTCCAAATCCTTGAAAAAATTATAAAGATATGGGTTTGGAATACATATGAAATGTAATGTTGTAGTATTTTTGTACTGACCATATTGTTTATAGAATTTCTATCAATAATTACCTTGCACACCTTGTGTTAACACTTCCAATGTGTTTTGGAAATGATCACCCTTCCCTAGAAATATTTTGCAGTGTCCTTATTTCACATTATTAAAGTTAGTTGAGCCCCCTATTTTTCTCCTGCTTTAAATTCAGTTGTAGTTTGATAATATTCTTGAGTCACCATTGCTTTATTTAGTCACTTTGAGGTTTAGTGAGCAATCTTAGGCATTCTTATTTTCTATACAAAAAATAAAATTCCAATGGTTTTCTTATGCTAATGTTCCATTGTCATCTTTTGTTTTTCTACCTTTGTCCTCTATAATTTGATTTCAATTCCTTCCCTACTTCAAGATCTTATGTCTTAGTATTTTTTGAAGAGATTCATCTTCCTCTAAATGCAATGCAACTAAAACTTCTATTTACTAAACAATAAGTTTTATTGAAGAATGGAAATTAAGAAAATCTAATTCATCATGGAGTTACAACTATAGCGCATTGTAATATCTTGTTGTGGCCCTTTCTTCATCCTCTTGCATGTTTGTTATTTTTTTTTGTAGTTACTTAAATTGCTTACTATACTCTTGTACAAACATGTATTTTTGCCTCAAAGTTTTAAATTGTCCAAATGTTTTTTCTCATAGTTGGGGGAAGGCATTTGGCATTTAGAAATTTTATCTATGAAGAGGGTGCAAGGGCTTAGAAGGTAGGGAAGTGGGATGTCATTAAGGAATGGAGGGAATTCATATATATTGAAGAATGTATATAGATGAACATGATGGCGAACCTCATTTGAAATTCATTGGAAAATTTGAACCCGAATCGAACTTAATGGTCACCGAACTCGAACTTGAACCCAAGCCTTGTGACATAGCCATAAATTGCATGGGAAAACTAATTGCTACATTTGTAGAGAGATCCAAACCATCATGAAACAACACATGAACATATAGGATCCCCAAGCACAAGAAAATAGGAAGGATATGTGCACTGAGAAAATATTTGGGCCCCTTGGCTTGGATATGATCCTCCCTATGCTCCAATAGTACCAAGGTCTCCTCTACAAAATCTATTCCTTTCTTTGAGAGACTGTCATCTTGTGAATTGTGATTCCTATATCCATGATAGAAAATTATGTTGTTGAAATTGTATTTCATGACTTTTGAACCACTAAAAAGTTAATTTTGAATCTCCATTTACAAGAAGGAATCCAAAGCTTTCTGAATATCAATTTTGAGAAAAATAGACAAGACCTTCAACTTGGCACAATTATAAAAGCCCCTTTCAAGACATAAGTTGAAAGAAAAACTAATCGAATCCAGAAAGAGCAAAACACCATCACCACCGCATTTCCCTTTATTACCTTTACTTTCACCATCAAAGAAAACCCCATGGACTAGATTTGTGTATATGGAGCATCCCTATTTTCCTTGGGAGGTTGACTTTAGGAATTATTTCAATGTCATCATAAATATAGCAGACCTTGAAGAAAAATTGCAAGGGGAGGGAAAATATTCCTTTAAAAAGGGAAGCATTCCTTATATCTAGTATAGTAAGTTAAGTATTCATAATAGTGATAGGGTCGATTCATCTTGTTCATCAAGCAGCTACTTATTCTGTATTCCTTATATCTAGTATAGTAAGTTAAGTATTCATAATAGTGATAGGGTCGATTCATATTTTTCATCAAGCAGCTACTTATTCTTTATCACTCAATATCTATCAGTTTTCATTTTACTTTTTTTATTTTGCATTTTCTAGGAAATTCTTACTCGTCACTTATCCTCATTCTGAGGATCATAACCATGGTAAACATGATTCTTCACGGCCTTGGATTAGGTCAACATCTTAACAACAATTGGCTCATGAAGAGTAAACATGTCACAAAGTAGAATTTTAACCCATCCAAGGCAGGAAATAACATTTTCTCTCAGACAGTTCAGACAGGTAATGAATTTGGTGTTGATTGACGTGTCTGCTTCTTTGTAGATCTAGGTTTGTATATGTATTATGTGTTTCATTGTTTTCAATCAGTAAAATGCAGTATAGAGAGTCAACATCTAAAATATTTCTAGTTACCATGATAGCCAATTATAAAAAAAAAATTGCATAGTGCCAATCCAATAGTAAAACAAAGAGGGTTGGGGCTTCCAGGCATGTAACAATGGCATCTTAAGTTGAATTGTGGAAGTCATTTAAGAACTTAAGATAAGGATGCAGTTCCATTATCATTTTCCTTTCATATTTTAAAAGTTCAAGAGGTTCTTGTGGCAAATGGAATTTGTTGAAATGTTTTTTAAATAGTTTCAATGTTAATTTTAATGTTTTCTTGATGTATTATTTGACATATACATGATCTCAAATAGGATAATGCTTCGAAACCTCTAGGGAGTGCTTCTACTAAAGTTACTAGGAATACTTTTGCAAGGTAAAAATGTTGGACAAACTGAAGCATCATATCTTTGTATAACCTCTAACTGGTCTAGATTGATATCCAGGAGTGTGTCAAGTTCAAGTATGGGGAAAGTACCATATTGATTGGAATACCGTAATTTGTGTCATGCGTTTCTTTCTTACTTCGTTTTTTCTAAATTAAAACTATCTTTGTGATGCTATAGTTTGAATTACTTGAATATGTGAAAATAAGAGTGAAGAAGATGTCAACTTTCCACAATCTTTGCCAAAAAAGTATTGTGGATATGCCATCTTGTTTATTATTGGTAAAAGGATTCAGCTTCTATATTGTTATTATTAATATATATATATATATATATTTATTTTGTCTACTTTTCCTATTATTAATCATGCAAACTAGTGACATAGAGAAGTGATCGGAGATTCAGAAAGGAAAGTGTCATGTTGGGCAAGTTGGACTAACAAGTAAAAGGGAAAAAATATCAAGGATGAGTGGGTAGTGTTCAACCTTTTCTAGAATTGATACATAAAGATTAGTGGACATTAATGTTAATGTGTAGAAGTGTTGTCCATTCTGGCTCTACATTAGTATATGTCACACTATGTTGAATTTGCATCACTTTATGTCATCTGTATTTGTCATGAAGTGTACAAAATCATGCTCTTAAAATTTAGGGATACTTTTATGTTTTTGTTCTCTTAAGTTAAAAAAACATCATAAAGTTGTGGTAAAGATGGAAGTTCCATGCAAATTTATCCTATTGCTCAATTACAAATGATGAACCGATGTGGGAAAACATTGATTAGTGATTAATTATGGTCACTAATTTATGAAGATTTTTTAGGGTTCCTTTTTTAAACTAAAAAAAGACCCATGCTTTCTTAAGTGTACACGAAAGAACACATGTATCTAATGCAGGAAATTCATGAAAACAAGTTGTAACATCTGCAATCATGTAATTAGAGTTATTTGAAGATAGTGTGTCAACTATAAAGTATTTGATACAAAAGGTCTCCTCATATAGGGATCCTTCCATAATTTCAAAAAACAAAATAGGAAATTTGTAGACTTTACTATAATCTCATGCCTATGTAAACTGAAAAAGGGATGGAAAACGACTACATTAAATGGAAAAATTTGCATAATACACACATAATTCCAAAAAGTAGAGCCATCCAACCACGGTAAAATGTTTCAAAAAATTGAGAAGCAAGGAGAACTCACATGTTCGAAACCCTCTTTTCCATAAGTATGGTAATATCTGTGTAACTTGATGTTACTTGATGTTAGGAGAAGCAACACAAAACTACAAGGTCTGGGAAATCTAGAAAACCATAAAAAGGTTTGAACAACCCAACTTGCCCTCTTCTCTACTTAAATTTCCAATCTGAATTTACACCTATTGAATGCAATTCAAGCTACCATTGTCCATAACCTACTAGTGGGTGTGAATGATCTACATCAACCAACTCTCAAAAAATATATGCATGTGTCTTTTCCTTGTTTATTGTACTCGCAATATTCATCCATCTACCATTATCGATGTACATCATTTGACTATAGATTTTGCATCTCAAATAGGATAATTTTTAGATAACTTGAAGTCATCTCTACGTAGTGTTTTTTTGACACACCCCAACACCATCATGCTCTCCTTTCCCATGGCTCATCCCAAAAGAATTCCATATATTCGGCACTTTGTTTCTTTTATGCAATGAACTAAACCATTGAAACACACAATCATTTATGAACTATGCAGCAAAATTATTCAACCAAATCCAATGTCACTCCATATGTATATTTTTCTTAGTCTATTGATCATATAACAATTAGAAGGAATGGAATATATAATGTAAGGCATTAAACTTATCATCACTTATATAGAAGTGATATTCCTTCAATATCACTCAATTATCTTCATTTCAATCTGGACCATGCCTATATGTTATACGGACTAGCAAGGAATCTTGCTCTAAATGATAATATAGACTTTGTATCTCATTTTGCAGGTGGAGGGTGTAGTGCTTGATGAAATAATAATTGAAAGTATAGTATTGAGGGGACATGTATCTCTACAAATTCTAAACTAATCATCTTTCCATTGAGCTACATGGACACTCCTAACATATTGTTGGGTGTTTTACAATAAATCCTTGATGAATATGCATACTCATCCCTAGTGGCACAAATATATCTCAACATTAGTTATATTTCTAAGTGACATTTGGAAGAAAAAAATTCCTAGGTTAGAGAATAGTCCTTTCATAAGATGTCACCAACTTTATCTTTTTTGTTTATTTCCTAGGGCCTATATTATCAGTGACATTTTTTTTTTCAATAGAAAAAAACATACTATTGTTATTCATCACGAAGCAAATAGTACAAAGATTGTTCTGGTTTTCACTGAAGAACACATATACAAAAACAGAGGCGAGACATATCAGCCAGAACAAAGATAAAAAGATGGATCCAACTACCCATATCTTTTCACAAAAAACTACCCCCAAAAAGTTACACAAGAATGGAATCAGATAGTAGCAGAAAATACTTAGTCAAAGAAGTATGTAACACCCATATCCTGGATGTTTGAGTTCTGCCATTCCTCCCAAATTAGATGTCCCTCTTCACCAACAAGTGCTTGAAGCTACATCATAAGCTTCATATATCATAAGTGACATATTTGAAGCTCTATGTACATATACAATTATATTCATGAATTCATGATCTTCAATCTCATGATTGCAATGGCTCCATAATGCCATTCCACCACACTCGTGTCATGTATAGTCTTAATACGATTTTGAATAATATGATTGTCCCTCTAGCATATCACACATGATGCTTTGAACAAATTCTCTTCATGAACTTGGTGGTATTCTCATTGAACATTCCTACACATGGTTGGAATGAAAAACACGACATGTAACGTCCCCTTCCATCAATCCGATGCAAGGAAGGAAACGTGACCAATCTACTGGGCTTATTAACAATCTCAGCCCCATTCAAATTGCTAAGAAATGCATGGATAAATAAAACTTGTGCATACCTATTCATACTCAACAATATTTGTGACCAATAATATATCGGATGTGCAGGGTAAATGTAAGGTGCTGGAATGGGTTCCAAGGCTCCCAACAGAGGAAGAAAACCCAAGTTGAAAGGCTTCAAAAGACCCTGCGCAAGAGCAATTCTATCCCTAACCTGTTTGGTATGGTGATCCTCCACGGATATTCGGCCTCTGCTGGCACTCTAAGAGTAGGTAAAGCTTTGACCTAAAAGGTCAGTTTTTGAAAAGGAATAGAACATTAAGTGTTAGACTACCTAAATCAGTTTAACGAAGATGTAGATCTAAAACTACGTTAAATCTAAACTACAAAGTGTCTTGATGTGTTGGGCAGACCATCTTGACTTGTAAATACATGAGCAAAATTGATGAACCTTAACAGAAATGTTTCGGAAAACAATTACTCATATGCATGGACCATTTATCAATTAATTAAAATCAATTAATAATGAAATCATGTGTTGAGCAACATTCAAGATTGACCTGTTCATTTGCATGTCAATTGAAAAATTAACATAAATTTTATATGACTGTGAATCGTTTGCAGAAATAGATAAAAATGTTGTATAAATAAACTTACTCAACACTTTTATAAATTCAAACCATTTGTCATGAAAAAACACGAGGTCAGATCTGGAATTCAAATAAACAGTAATTGATAAGTAATTCAGAGCATGATCAAAACAATAGAAGATAAGAAGATATGTAGAATAACTTTACTGTATTATACAAGACTGCAAGAAATTACAGTTTGTGAACACAGAGTAGTCCAATTCTCCTTGCCGACTCCAGCTCTAAATTCTATCTCCCCGGCAGCGCCTCCTCAATCTACTCAGAACTTTGAAAGAGAAACCTTTCCTAGCTCTGTCGAGCGCTCTCTCCCCCCTTGGTAACGCTTCCTCAGTCTGCATCTTTGAACTCTGAAAGAAAAATCTGTCACAGCCAAAGAAGAATTGCAGAGAAAGAAAAATCATTCTCTTGTCTGAGAACGCCCCCCCCTTCTCTCCTTGAGAGTGGAAATGCATGCTTCTTATATAGGTATCCGACCTCCAATTTTGGCAAATAACTGAGCAATACAACTCCCCACCAATAACTATCAGCCGGTACAACTATATCTATTAATCCTCTTTAGATCTTTCGGCACTCAGGCTGCTGTCAACCTAGCGCAGATGGATAACTCCGAATGCATAATCCTTTCTTTGAAAGCTTATGCACGTATGTCGAGCAACTTTAATTGTGTGTAACTTCTTGAAAAATTTAACTCGATTTGATTTTGTTCTAGAGTTCACCCTTAGCGCACCTGTAGAAAAAGAAAGCATCAGAACAGAGTGTATAAATCAATCCTTAAAACAAATTTACATCCAAAGAAAAGAACGACGGTAAATAAAATTGCAGTGAAAGTATAAAGAAGATAAGAATTTTCCCCACTATCTTCCCATACTTTATTGTAATTTCTTTGGGTAAGTCCGTGAATTTAAAACAACTTGGTAGTACTTTACGGTCTGGTGTACACGTTCTAAACCCGTGGAAGAAACTGAACAACCTTCTCGATGATCTGTGATGTTTTCAGTGTTGATTTCCATCCTCCACATGCCGTTGATGGAGCGTTTCTGGTGGCAATATTTGCGTGGTCTTAAATTATGAAATGATCTCTTGTCAACAAGCATCTCTTCTAAAGACCTAGGTTTTAAATGCGTCATTGATCTTGAGAATATTGAAACTGATCCCTCTTCAACAAACTGATAACGTGGCAAAAGTATTTTATTTCATTGCAACCTCGGCAATATTCAAGGAAAAATCTTCTCCCTTCTCAACCAGTCAACGTGGAGATTGGCTCAATGCGACATCTGTTTTAAACGGTAAACTTCTAGGCACGTTTCCTTCTCGCTGTCAATGATGTTGGATTTTAATTGATTCAATTCACTTATACTTCACGTAGATAGTGTTTAACCAATGAGTTTCTTAATTATTGCGATGGAAAAAAGAATATAGTTCTGCAGAAATTTACTTCAAAACCAGTGACAAGTACCTTTTAACTTAATGCAAACTTCAACGGTTACGCTCTCAGATGTTGTGCTCAATGATCTGTTGTAACTGATCTCAGTTTAGTTAATTCCTTATTAAGCGTGCGTCCATTCGTGAATGGTAAATATTATTCCCTTCACGTGAATCATTTGCCTAAAACCGTATGTTTCAATTGTTCTACAGATCAAGATAGAGAACTGTTGAGGGAATTATGGGAATTATGGACCATTCCAGGAGCTCTCAACCAGAAATCAATTATTTCCTTAATAAGTTGAGGAGCTATTAATATTCGCTTAAAAAAGATTACACGTGGCTCTATTATTACTAAATGACAAATGATAATAATTTGGGTTTCCTTTGAATTCGTGGCAATTATTTCCAATGACTTCATCCTTCAATTTTTCCAAAACAAGCACAACCTTTTAACCTCCACGTAAAAGATTTTATAAAATTACATTATCTTTTAAGTTAAAAGAATGTTGGGCATAAAAAGTTAAGGAAAACTCTTAATACGTGGAGATAGTATGAAGATGATGCTTCTCCTTTTTCAAATTACATTTTGAATTTATTAATTTTCAAATCAATAAAGATTAAAATAATAAATTCAAAAATGTGTGCTTTGATATGAAGAACCAATTATTAGTTAATGGAACACACCTCATTTAAATTAAATAAGGACAACCTTATAAAGATAATATAGATATATATATAGATATATATATAAATTAAAGATATAGGTTTTCTTTTAATGAAAATAATGGAATGAACCAAACTTATGGTAATTTTAAAATATGTAATGAAAAAATCAATGGGAAATGGATTTTTGACTTAGTTTATCATTTTAAAGAGTAATCACCTTTAAATTTAAAATGATTTATTTCTTTAGTTAAAGTATGCAATTCAAATCAAGTCTTTTTTTTGTTTTTACAAAATAACCAAAACTAATGCCAAATTATATTTTATTGCATGAAAGTAAACACTTTAAGAAAAATGATATCTTGCTTCAATTAGAAACCAAAGGCTTACCACAAAACATGGGCATGCATTCTCTTTAGATGTAAATTAGATTAACAATGGACAACTTTAATTGAATTATTTAAATTTACCTAAAATTAATTGATAAAGTCAAGGTCAAAAGGAAAGCAAAAGCATCAAAGGAATACTCTAACCCAAATTAAGCAATTTGCATGATGCAATCAACTTAAATAAGTTTGAATAAGAGCGTGCAAACATAGGAAACCAACATGACATAGATCACCTAAATCATAAAAACCTCATCGCATGAAAACCAAGCCAAATCGCAAGCATCACAAGAAAACCAAGAAATCAAGCAAACCCCCAAAAAATAAGTATTTACAAAATTTACATGGGGGTTTATTGGAAAGCTTTATTTAGGAATCCTGAAAGCCAAAAGCCGAAACTTGCAGGTTGTGGGTTACGGGATTGCCAAAGCCAAAATAACAAAAAAGAATTCCCAAAAGCCGCAACCCGAAACTTTCGGGTTGCGGGTTTCGGGAATGGAAACAATCGCAAACTTAAAATCTTTTCCCGAAAGCCACAACCCAATGCTTTCGGGTTGCGGGTTTCGGGATTGCCAACAGAATTAAACAAAAATCGAATTTCTGAAAGCCGCAACTGCGGGTTTCAGGTTTCGGGATGTACATTTCCCAAAATCAATGAAAAAGAAAAACCCGCAACCCGCACCTGTTGGGTTTCGGGTTTCGGGTTGACAAAAACCAAATAGTGGAAACAACCCGCAACTGTCGGGTTAGTTGCGGGTTTCAGGTTTTGGGATGTACATTTCCCAAAATTAATGAAAAAGAAAAACCCGCAACCCGCACCTGTTGGGTTTCGGGTTTCGGGTTGACAAAAACCGAACAGTGGAAACAACCCGCAACTGTCGGGTTTCGGGTTTCAGAGTGACTAAATGTCGGGTTTCGGGTTGATGAAAACAGATGCCCAAATACTCAAAAACTAAAAGCTTTCTGCAAACCTAAACACTTAGACAAATTCAGAACGAATGGCAAACACACAAATCAAAAGTATGGATGAGAGAAAACCAAAATCTCATATTTACAAGTGAACTCACCCAAATACCTTTGTATTTATTAAATGAAGGGCTCCCATGCTCAGCTAAAGCATGGGATCTGTTGTGGCCACAACAAGTACCTAGAACAACACATTAAAATGTGTACTTATTCTATCATACCAAGACTTTTATTTCTCAAATATTATTTATCCTAAGCTTAGTGTCTTTTTCTCATTCCTGAATCTGTGATATAATTATATGTGTGTTATGTCCATAAAATGTTTAACGTGGGTATAATAGTCCCTACAACCCCTTCTCAATTCTAGTACATATTTCGGTTTTGGAGAAGGCCTTATATTATTGTGCCAAAATTTCTACACTATTCCCTTAAATGGTTCAATTAATTTCATGTCAGAATTAGGAAACCTACAAATGCGTACTGAAAAATATGTGTGTCTAGTTGTATCAATATGTTCTCTTCTAATAGAATACTCTCTAAGCATTTTGAGATTAACTTCAACAAGCTTAGTTGTTGGATTGAGAAAATAAATATTTATTTTGTTCTTTTTAACTATTACTTGTGACAATACATGACAAGATGCATTATGATATATCAAACCGGTTTTTTAAAGCAATTTTTTAAAAGGAATCAATCAATCTTCTAAAGAATCAATCAATCTTCTAACAATATGATTAATTGGTTTTGACTTATTTGACATCTATATGTTCAACTACTTTTTAAGAATAGCTAAACAGCTAAACACCTAGATTTTAATAGAGATAAAAATAAGTGACGTTTATCTTTATCACATTTTAATTGAAAGTAATTTTTTATTATTTCTCAATTATGATAATAAATAAATCATTTAGATAACTAATACCTTCAGCGGAACTTATGGGACATTCATCCACTTGGATATGCTCTGAAGTTCTTTGACACAGTTGGAACAATGGAGATAAAGAAACTACATTTATAGTAAACTTTGATTCACTTAACTCTTATCGGATCGGATATCCAAAAATACACAAACCAACCAGACACTCAAAGGAATCTACCCTAGAATATTAGCCCTAAAAGAATCTACCTTAGAATATTAGCCCTAATGAATCTCACAATAGACCTAAAAGAATCTACCCTAGAATCTGACCATTGAGCTAAAATAATATACTTAACGAACAAAACTATCAAGTTTTCTTCATATTGAAGAGAGATATGGTGGCTCGCACATTTATGTTTGCTCAAATTTTCACAATGGTAAAAAATCATATTATGTTTATATATTTTCTATTTTTTAAAATACTTTTATATTTGAAAAACATTTATTTAGTATAAAATTGTTTAAATTAAAAAAATATAAATAAATTATTAATTTTTTAGATAATTATAAATTTTAATAAATAAAATTAATATAATTTTAATTTATTTTATGTAATTCTAATGGTTAGAGATTATTACTTTTTCTATCCAAGTTGATGGTTAAGAGTAATGATTATTAGTCTTTATCGAACACATTACCATACATTTGTGGTGACCCATCATGACTTGTATCCCTCCACTCCCTCGTTGGTGAATGGAAATGGTCATGGACAATATCAAGAACATCTACTTCTTGTAAAAGTAGTTGGACCCCATGAATATATTTAGAAGAAGTTTTTATATTAATTTCCCCTGTATTTTCATTATCTGAATAATTAGCATCAGCCATAGCTGATTTTATTTTCTCATCTGACATGTGATTTGAGCCTGACTTGATGTTGGAATTGAGACAAACACTAATGAGAACCTATGCTTCACTTGTTGATTAGGGATTTGAGGTGTTTTTTCATTCATTATTGTATCATATTAGGGTCCCTTTGTTGAATTCCTATGATTTTCCTGTTGTGAATTGAACTAGTTCCAAATGAATTCCTCCAATTTTCCATGTCTAACCTTGTATTTTCTCTAATTTCTTGAAGTGTTTCAAGAGCCCCCTTTTTACTCATAGATTTTCTTGCCCGATTACATAATTTTCCCATTGTCTGTGGCACTGATTATGATTGGAATTGAAGTAGTGCCAAATGAATTCCTCCAATTTTACATCTCAAACCTTGTACTTTCTCTAATTTCTTGAAGTGTTTCCATAGCCCCCTTTTTCCTCATTGATTTTCTTTCTCAATTACATAATTTTACCATTATCTCAAGGTTCAATGTTGATAACATGTAAAAAAAATACTTCAATCATGCCATAAATGATTGAATACTTTGTATCTAATCCGAGATTTCTGCGAGAACTTCTCAAGCAAAAATCTTTAAAGGAAATCAACCATATGACAAAGCAATAGAAATTCAAGCACATAAATGAACACCCACATGATAACAAAGTTCACTAGAAACTTCTAGCTACATCTCCGTGCCAGCTTCAACTGTGAATGGATCCATTAATATGACGAATAAAATGCATGAAAGATTATTACATCACAAATGGATTTCACTTACAAGAATTCTTTACCAACTGCTCACTGTCTGGACTGCATAACAGGTTCTTTTGTAAGATCGCATTCTCTTGAATATCCTTCACCTTTGTTCTTTAGACCAAGAATGTCGAAATCCAAAACATGTATCAATATGTAACCTATAGCTGCTTCTTCAGCACACCAACTTCCTCTAAAATGCAAGAATCTCCTTCAATCCCTTCACCTTTTTTATTCGGATAGAGAATGTGGAAGACCAGCACTTGTATTAGTGCATCTATGTAGATGATAAATTGATCTCTATCTACAGGATCTAAGAAAGTTCATACTTGCCTCATCATGTACCAAAGAGCTTATGAAAATCAAATAAGTTTACAAAATTCCAAATATAGCCTTCAATAAAACATAATGACTATAAGAAATATGTGGCTACAACCCATTACAACATGGCAACATTCACTTTGAAGTTACAATGCAAATAAGTGCACAAGTATTTTAGACACTAGTATGGCCTCAAACCCACTAGAGAATAATGTGCACCATTACAATATTGCCAACAAGGCTCAAGAATAATACATGATGCCTCTTACTCTCATCATCACTTAAGAGTGGCTAAAAGAACCTTCTACCATATGGCTACATCAATCTTTGAGTAACAATAAATGTTCACAAGTGGTAGACACTATGGTATTTAAAAACCACTACAACATACGTGCACATGTACAAGTCACAAAGCCGAATTCAAGCATTTGGGGGAATACTCCATGGTCTTGAAATTCACTATACAAAGTGTACATGCCATTCTCAATATTTCCCTTTCTTGCCAACATATGGCATCAATACAATACGTTAGGATTTACTAGTTTAATAATGAAAACTCACATTAATAAAGGGAAATAAAAAATCTCATCATTAAAAGGCATGATTAAGATTTTACCAAATTCTCAACCGATATCCATGGCATATTCTTTGGCCCTTAATTCCATCTCCCTGCTCTTGTGTCTTTGTCCCTTGCCTCAACGACCTCCCCCTACTCTTGTGTCTTTGTCCCTTGCCTCAACAACCTCTTACAATGACTACATTGTGACTTGTGATCATCACTTTTCAAATGGTTTGTGGTTTCCAATGGCATGGAAATGTGATTATGTAGGAATGGATTAAAGTTGAACTATTTATGAAATGGTTACATATTTAGACCATATTCCAAAGTTGGATTTTAACCACATGAAATATATGACATTGTTGGTTCCAACCACCAACAAGTCATTTACTAATTTGTTTGAACCATATGCCATTTAATACATGGTCGTTGGAAATTCCATGTTTTGAAAAACAAACTTGCAACCATAATTTTTTTAAGCCATATGGCATTTATAACATGTGCCACAAAAATCCATTGTCAAGAAATGTGATATGGCATATCACCCAAATTTGTGGCAGAAATGGTTATAACCACCATATCGTGGCATATATAACATATATTTGTTGCAAACTTTGGATGTGGCATATCCAAAGTTCATATAATATGTGCCCAACATATCCATTTGTTACATGTCATCGCACCTAGAGCTAATCCCTTGGGCCTTTTTCCTCCCACATCAAACATTTATAAACCTTAAATACAACATGTTCCATATGCTTATTCAAGAAAATAGGTAGGCGGATTGGCAGGTTTGTGTTCCGTGGGCTCAATTCCTACACCCTCACATATAGCTATTTTTTGGTATACCAAACCATATGGTGTCCAACCGGAGTGCCACATGGCATCCTTTGGTTCATACATGTAACTTGCCACTATGCCTCAAACCTGCAACTTGTCGAGAAACAATTGGTCCACGTCACTACTTCATGCCAAATCAAGATTGTCTAGTCACCTGAAATCCACCATGTGGCTACACCCTCACATATACCTATTTTTTTGGTATACCAAACCATATGGTGTCCAACCGGACTACCACGTGGCAGCCTCTGGTTCATACATGTAACTAGCCACTATGCTTCAAACCTGCCACGTGTTGAGAAACAACTGGTCCACGTCATTGCTTCATGCCAAATCAGCATTGTCTAGTCATCTGTAGTCCACCATGTGGATCCATGTGAGGTTTACATGTCAGCTACATACAGGCCATGTGGCACCCTTCCAGTGGTGCCATGTGACACCCTTGTTTGCCATATTTCCTTTGTTTTTCCAAGACTTCAAAACTTAATGTCTTAGGTGTCCAGCATGCATTTGAGGTGAAACAAACGTTGCAAGAAATATTTCATTGAGTGGTTCATGAGATATTTTATGAACCCATGGTATTGGGTAGCCCATACTATTTTCCCATGGTAATTCCCCTTTAAAAAGAAGACATTGTAATATGACCGTGTAATGTATTGTAATATTGCAAAAGATATCTATGATTTTGTAAGAGAGACTGAGAGAGAATGAAGAGGAAGTTGCAATGGATGTACTGTAGGTTGTATCGATTCATTCTTTTGGATGGTATAATATTAAGGAGTGACAATTTCTATTTGGACATAGCCCATCTTGGGTGAACCACGTTATGTTGGTGTTGCTTTTGAAATGTGTTTATGTGATTTATATTTGCATCTTGTTTAATGTTATTGCTATGCAATCTTGTTTTTCTAAGAGTAATGATATCAGCTTAATGGCATTTATGGAAAGGGATACGGGCTAGTGCAAGCTAATGCTGGCCACTCATGACACGTTAGTCACAATGGACTCCTGGAAAAATAGAAATCTGAATGTCAAAAAGCAATATTAGATCTACCTACACAACTTTTTGGGATATGGCGCAAGAAGATGAAACATAGAAAATTGGATTACCTTCTAGAATATATAAATATTATTTGTGGAAATTAAGTATAACTCCCAAAAAATGGGGTTCTCCTAAGGCTGGTATGTTATTTTTTAAGAAAACATAATGAATATGTTTGCGTTAGTTCCCTGGTTCGATATGCAAATGGTGGAATTTTGCGAAAAACATTATATATAGTCGTAGATAATAGGCCATTCTAGTGCAGCGCTATTTTCCATATTTATTTATATTAAATTTTTTTTTTAAATAAGGAAGTCAGCGAAGCCCTAGAATAACTAGGTTGAGCATTAGTCCACAACATCATGGTCTTAACATAATCAATCAACCTTTTTTTTTTAGGATGTAGGTCATTGTGTGTCTTGTGTGGGTTCTTTTCCGTTTTCAAAATGGGTGAGCTAATCAAAAGTTATAGATGAAAGAAATAACCTATTGTTTGTGTAAGATTGCGTTAGTGCAATTGAAATTAATTAAAAAACAAGAACAAATAATAGATTTAATAAAAAATTACATATTCGGAATCTGCACACATAGTTCTCCAAGTGTGTGTAATTTCATTAGCAGTGGACTAGTGTAGCATATAAAGAATATGCTCGAAATAGAAGAAGTTATAGAATGAGATGTATTTTGTTATAACAGAGTGTTTGGAAACCCGAACCTAAAACCATAGCATCCAAGTCATCCACCATGTTGCTGGGAAAGGAATTACCCACCAAAAATAAAAATTTAAATGGTGTGTGCGCATTGATTTAAATGCGCATACGCATAAATAGCACGCACGCACTAATAGTGTGTATGCGCTATGCTGTGCGTACGTGCTATGTAGTGCATACACGTTATTTAGTAAAATAAGATCAAACCATAGCTCAAGCACATATGCATCCATACAAAAATCCTATTGAATGGATGAAGATGATGATGATGATGATGATGATGATGATGATGTTGATGATGATGATGTTGATGATGAATATGATGACCAAGATGATGATGATGATGATGATGATGATGAGGAAGAGGGTGATGACGACGATGATGATGATGGAGATGATGATGATGATGATCTTGATGATGACGATGATTATGATGTTGATGATGAAGATGATGACCAAGATGATGAGGAGGAGGAGGAGGAGGAGGAGGATGCATGATGATAAGGAAGTGGGTGATAACGATGATGATGATGATGTTCGTCATCATATTCGTGTTCAGATATTGTAACTTCAAAGAATATTATATGTGTACTTTATTATTCAGTTGTAGTGGGGTATTTAACCCAATGGTTAAATACGAGCCTACATGATTTGTGTAAAAGACAAGTCGGAGTAGTGTATAAATAGAGGAGGTGTATTCCTCATTTTACACACACTCACTCACTTGAGAGTGGTGCACGTATGAGAGAGAGGTCTGCTATAGAGAAGGAGGAGCTTATGCTCAGGGTTACATATTTTGTATTTGCTGGTCATCTATATTGAGGAAGCTTTGCTGGGTTTTCTACCCCATGAGGGTTTCCCAGGATAAATCTGTGTCTCTTGTGTTTATGATGTGCTTATTGTTTCTTCAGTGATCCTGAATATGCTATTATTGTGAAATGGAATGTAATGCTTCTATTTTTTGTCTTAGCATATTAAATCTTAACATGGTATCAGAGCTAACCTGAAGGAAGGCAAGGTATGGCACTTACGACACTTGCTTTACTTACGACAATTTGAAGGTTAGGGTTTTATATAGAAAAAACCCATCATCATGGAACTTTCTCCATAAATCCATTTTGGAGAAGGTTCAGGATTTGAAACCTTTACAGGATGTAGAAAACATCTCCAAGTATCTTGTGTCGAAAGGGAACCCTTAGATTCGTTGTACTTTGTAATTTATGATTAGTACAAGTTAGGGTTTATGCCTCTTCCAGATTTCAGTCAAAATCAGGTGACCTAGGAAAAAAGGTCATAACTTGGTCTAGGAAGCTCCAAATGAAATTTCGTAAAAAGTGATAGGTAGTACACAAAATTTACTATCTCAGGAAACTTTTCCAGAGGCAGAAGTTTAACCAGTGACACGTGGCACGCCGTACAAGTTAGCTCTCATGTTTTATCCCATAAACAGGTCACGTTGCGACACTTGGCATAACTCTCTCTCAGAAAAACCAATTGAGGTCAGACCTGTCGGGATGGAAAGATGACAGGTTAGGCTACCGCAGAAAAATTCTTAAGACCCTGTGGAGCGAAAATTTTGGATTTACAGCAGAAACAATCAGGTACATATTTCTGTCAAAACAAAATTATTTTTGGAGCACCTTCATTCATGGCTTTCAGAATTTAGGGTTTCGAAGAATGTTAGAATCTTCAGAATCGGAGTCCACGGCTGAATGTTTCTTAGGAAGATCGAAATTTAGATACCAAGATCGAATTTTTTTGGTTGGGTAGAAGACTGGGCTTGATCAAACCCCAGTTCGGGATTTTGATCGGAAAGATGGAAAATTAGGGCTTCAACAAAAGTTGGAATTTTTGAAGTGTGTGACCACGGCTGGAATCTCCTCAAGAAAATAAGAGTTTAGATCCTTGGATCGAACCTTTTGATTGGACAGAAAGGTGGGTTTCATCAAACCCTAGTTCGGGATCCTGTCGAGAAGATCCAGAAGTTTCGAAGGCAATTTTGAGGGGTCAAATTTTGGAGATTTCAAAATTGAAGTATGCTAGTTTTGATCAGATCAGCAAGTCACATCCTTCCATCCATTCAGAAGTGTGAAAGTCAAAGATTGAATTTTTAGGGTTTCTCTAGCAAACCCTAATCAAGCTCCATATCAAGTTTTAGTGGGAGTTGAGACTAAGGCCTTACTTAAGAAGACTACAAGAAGTCTCGACTAGTATGACTTAAGGAAGTTCAGGTATGTCTTGAAATCTGATTCCTGATTAAATTCATAATGTGTTTGTCTTCATATTGTTTATTAGTACAATCTTGATTAATGTTAGAATTGTCTTATCACCCTAGTGACAGTATGAATGCATGTGAATGATCGAAGACATTCATTGATTAGGGTTATATGATTGTACTAATGCATTATGGTGTTGTGTGAGGTTGATGTTGTCTGCTAACAAGACACAAGTACATCACGAAAGACAAATCAAGTTCCATGACCATGACAACATGAATACAAAGACTCAACCATAATCTTTGTTCTACTTATGAGGTATGTTATATTATGCTTAACCTATGAGACATGCAGGTTCTAGCTCAGGATCTCTAAATCATTGAAGAGATTGTTTAGGTATGTTGTACATAACTAAGCAGGTATACTAATCCAAGTATGTTTTCCTATGTCAAGTTAGAATCTTACCTTGTGTTAGGATCCCTTATATAAGTATACTTGGTATGATTAGTTATGCTTATTTATAAAGTTAGTAATCAAGGGTTTATGCATATTATGTCTCTTATCTTGATGATTTAATTAACCAGAAGAGTACTATCATCAAACAAGAATATGCATGAGTAAAAGAAGACTTCCTTGAAACCCTGAATACTAATGATCATGACTATACATATTCAAGATTATTTGGAATTATGATGTTTTGATAATATTGAGAAATACTAATGAATGTATGCTTGTGTATGAGATCATGAGGATGACACTAGTGTACACTTGAGCATGCACAGTGGTACAGAATGAAAAGAAGTTCAAAAGACATATAGAAGATCAAGCCGGAGGAAACCACACAAACATAAAAGATAAGTATTTGAGTTGTTATTTGAAATAGTAAATGATATTGCTTGTATGCATATTTGTATTCCTAGAATATATCATGCTGAGTGTAAACATTCATAGAGCATTGAACAATATACTACTAATATGCATAGGATTGGTAAGTTGGACAAACATTCCATTTTTGCTTGTCTAGAATGAAACCTCTTTGCTGACGTGCTGAGAGCTGTGCACACTCTCAATAGTATGTTCTGGTAGAGATGGAAGGCATCTAGATAGCCACTGTATGCATACAGGATATGGGAAGGTGTTGTGCCAAAGTATTGGTCAAGATAGTTGCATAACTATGTAAATGATATCTGTATGCATAATAGGTTATCATGTCAACATGATTTCATGATTATGAAGTATTACTAATCATGTACTTAATCTTGATATGTAGGAAAGATCATGAAGAATGATGAACACCAAACAAGTGATAGATGTTCAAGAAGAAGATTTACAAATCAAACAAAATATAGAAGGCTCATTGCTAGAAGATTCTCTTAGAAAGAGTAAGAGAATCATGACAAGATGTTTGCTCCAAGTGGATAGATAATACCATTATCTTAATAGTGTAATTAAAGAAGAAGTGTGAATCAAGTTCTGTATGGGTACCCAGGATTGGTAGTTAATTGATGAGCTTAATGATCATCATGGGTGATGTGGATCTCAACCTTTGCTACAAGGTTGAATATGGCTTCTATACACATATGACATGGATGCAAGAAGGAACTCACCACAGAGTTCGAATGATTTTGAGGCTCATATCAGTAGACCCATTTGACGAGAGATGGCACAGATAGATATGCAGAAGATCACTCAATGCAGAGTGTGAATGATGGACAATTGACAGCTTCTTGACAAAGCTTGGGCTTTACCAGAAGTAAAGCTGATCCTAACCTTTACCTTAAGGTTGTGGATGATGAACCTATCATACCGTTATATGTAGACGATCTATTTGTAACCGAAAATGAGAAACAAATTATTGAAAGCAAGAAGAAGCTTTCTTCAGAATTCGAGATGAAAGATATCGGATTAATGCACTACTTCTTAGGTATAGAAGTATGGCAAGAACCAAAAAGAATCTTTCTAAATCAAGGTAAGTATGCTGTGGAGATTCTAAAAAGATTTGATATGTTGGAGTGAAAAGTCATGGCCAATCCCATGGACTCCAACCTGAAGTTATTAGTTAATGACTCATCGGAATTAGTGGACCTAACTCTATATAGACAAATTATTGGGTCATTGATGTATTTAACAAATACTAGGCCAGATATATGCTTTGCTATAAATACCCTAAGTCAGTATCTAGTAGAACCTAGAAAGGTTCACTTAATAGCTGCAAAGCATGTGATGAGGTACCTAAAAGGTACATTAGATTTTGGTCTATATTATCTTGGAGGTCATGAACTCTGATTACATGGTTACTCAGATTCTAATTGGGCAGGTAGTGTATCAGATAGAAAGAGTACTTCAGGTGGATGTTATGGTCTCGGATCTACCATGATCTCATGGTTCAGCAAGAAACAATCTAGTGTGGCCCTCAGTACTGCTGAAGAGGAATATATAGCTACCTGCTCTGCCAGCTGTGAAGCAGTGTGGCTTTGGAAGTTATTATCTGGAGTGTTTGGCTTAGAAATGGATCCCACTGTGATTATGTGTGACAATCAAAGCTGCATTAAGATGACAGAAAATCCTTTATTCCACGATAAGTCAAAACACATAGAGATCCGATACTTTTATATACGAGATATGGTACAGAGAGAAGCTATCAAGCTTAAGTATGTGAACACTGAGGATCAAATTGCTGATATCTTGACCAAACCTCTGTCTCGAGTGAAATTTGAATACTTCCGAGACAAGCTTGGTGTAGTTCAAAAGGACCCTCCTCGAAAGGGGGAGTAGTATAGTCACTGATGATGAGATTGTCTCATCGAATAACAAGGTCGATGATAAGGTTACCTGTTCACTACACCTAGATACTTAGAAATATTTAGATTTAGGACTCTTATGCTTAGAATACTTAGTTTTTACTTATACATGCTTTTGGTGATAGATACATGCTTTTGATATTAGATGTATTAGTGAGAATACATGCTTTTGATGTTAGATGTATTAGTGAGAATACATGCTTTTGATGATAGATGTATTGATGAGAATACATGTGAGTATTGCATCATCCTTGAACTCAAGTTCTAAATAGAGCCGTAGACATGATGTCTCTGAGAATGAAGTCCTTAGTGGACATGAAAGGATTGCATCATCCTTGAACTCAAGTTCTAAAGTGAGCCGTAGACAGGTGTCTTTGAGAAAGAAAGAGGATTGGATCATCCTTGGACTTCAGTCCTAAAGAGAGCCGTAGACATGATGTCTCCGAGAATTGAAGATAGGACTGCATCGTCCCTGAACTAGGTTCAAAATGTACGTGATGGGATTGCATCGTCCCTAGACATGAGACTTGTCTTAAAGTGATAAGGACTGATCATCCTAGAACTTGATCGGGATTGCATTGTCCCTAGACATGAGACTTGTCTTAAAGTGATAAGGACTGATCATCCTGGAACTTGATCGGGATTGCATCGTCCCTAGACATGAGACTTGTCTTAAAGTGATAAGGATTGATCATCCTGGAACTTGATCGGGATTGCATCATCCCTAGACATGAGACTTGTCTTAAAGTGATAAGGACTGATCATCCTGGAACTTGATCTGGATTGTATCATCCATGGACCTATGTCCTAAAGAGAGCAGGATTGATCACCCTGTAAAATGATCGTGTGATGACGATGGTGATGATCGTGTGATGACGATGTTGATGATCGTGTGATGACGATGTTGATGATCATGTGATGACGATGCTGATGATCGTGTGATGATGATGTTGACGAACGTGTGATGACGATGCTGATGATCGTGTGATGACGATGCTGATGATCGCGTGATGACGATGCTGATGATCGTGTGATGACGATGCTGATGATCATGTGATGATGATGCTGATGATCATGTGATGATGATGCTGATGACATTGATGTTCCAGTAACTAGTTAAGCTACTGATGATGATGAATTGAAGAAAGCTTCCAATGATTTATAGATGTATCGTGTATGATGTTGATGACTCCTTGCTCATGCAGATGGTGTTATAATATCCTTCTCGTTAACGGGGAGTGTTGAGATATTGTAACTTCAAAGAATATTATATTTGTACTTTATTATTCAGTTGTAGTGGGGTATTTAACCCAATGGTTAAATACGATCCTACATGATTTGTGTAAAAGACAAGTCGGAGTAGTGTATAAATAGAGGAGGTGTATTCCTCATTTTACACACACTCACTCACTTGAGAGTGGCGCACTTATGAGAGAGAGGTCTGCTATAGAGAAGGAGGAGCTTATGCTCAGGGTTACATCTTTTGTATTTGCTAGTCATCTATATTCTGCAAGCTTTGCTGGGTTTTCTACCCCATGAGGGTTTCCCAGGATAAATTTGTGTCTCTTGTGTTTATGATGTGCTTATTGTTTCTTCAGTGATCCTGAATATGCTATTATTGTGAAATGGAATGTAATGCTTCTATTTTCTGTCTTAGCATATTAAATATTAACAATTCGTCGTCATCATCATCATCATCTTCATCTTTGTACTCATCTTCATCATCATCCATCATCTTCATCATCATAATCTATTGATGTATATGTAACTTCGGAATGTATCTCATATATGTATATTGTATCTCTACAAAGAGGTTATTATTCCTCTGTACGGAAGTGTTGTAATCTATATTTACAAGTGTTGCAAGTGTCGTAACTTATACAAGATGGGTTATTAGACCACCAAGTGTGGGGTCGGCCCTGAGTTCGGTTACCATGGGTTATTATAATCTCCTAGAGAAGTCGGCCCTGTTAGGTTATTAGGAAAGTCAAGTTGTGTATAAATAGAGTGAGCGTGTCACTCTATTTGACGATTCACTTACTCATCTCTCTCTCTCATTCAATGATGCGCACTAGTGGAGGAGGAGAAGCTGCAAGGAGTTTATCTCTTATGCTTGCGTTTTGTATCACTGCTCTATATATCTCTGAGGAAGTTATTGGGGTTTTTCACCTTCTTGGTTTTCCCCAAGGAAACTCTATGTCTATTGTCTTTTGTGATTGTCTCTTATGATTGATATGTTGTACATGTTATTCTCTCAGATAAGATCCTAGATCATATTGAATTAATGCTCAAAATCTAACATGGTATGAGAGCTAACCTGAGAAGAAGACACTGTGCAGTTGCAGAAGCTAGGGATTCTTGTTTTTTGGGTTTCTCTCCACATATATTCAAAGGCAAGAGGCTAGATTGTCTCTCCTCAGCAAGGCGCATCTTTCTATCGAAACAAAATTCAATTCTAAGCACTTTTAGTTTTTGACCTAGAAATTAGGGTTTCTGCAAAAATTAGAATTTTTGAAATCTGACACCATAGCTAGAAGCTCCTTGGAAAAATCGAAGTTTAGAGCTTTGGATGAAAATTTTTGGTTGGGTAAAGCTCTGGGAAACTCAAACCCTAATTCAGGGTCCTATAAGTGAATCCAGAAGTTTCAAAAGCAATTTTGAGGGGTGAAGCTTTGCAATTTTCAAATTCTGAGTATACCAGCTTGATCATCTCATCAAGGTGCATATTTATATCCTTTCAGAAGTTTGAATTTTTAGGGTTTCTCTAACAAACCCTAATCCAACACCAGATCTAGTTTTCAACAAATCAAGTGGTAAGACCTAAATCTTTTCTATTTCCATTTGAAGTACTCTTTAAAGATGTCTCACCACACCAAGCTTGAGGATAAGCTTGAAGGGGCTAATAACTTCCGAGCATGGAAGTATAGGATTGGGTTAATCCTGGAAGAGAATGAGTTGGACACTTACATAAGTGAAGAGATCCCTGTCCGAGAGGGAGAAGAGGCTAAGGCCTTACACAAGAGGAACTTGGTCAAGGCTAAGAGGATCATTGATCATTCTATTAAAGACCATCTCATACCACATGTGTCATCTTTGAAGACACCGAAGGAGATGTTTGATTCCTTGACCAAGCTATTTGAAGGGAAGAACATAAATTGGAAGATGACCTTGAGAAATCAATTGAAGAATATCAAGATCCAGAATGTAGAGACCATGCAGTATTATTTCTCAAGGGTCTCCAAGATAAAAGAACAACTTGAAGCTGTTGGAGAAGATATAGATAATGGAGAAGTGGTAATGACCACTTTTAATGTCCTTCCTAGGTCATGGGATTCCTTCATCCAAGGAATTTGTGCATGGAGGAAACTTATCACATTCAGTAGGCCATGAGAAGAATTCTCACAAGAAGAAACTCAAATTGTAGCTCAAGAAGAGAAGATGGGGAATGAAGACCAATCTCTCACACCACACTCCAAGAAGTATGATCATAAGAAGGGACATCACCACAGTAAGAAAGAAAATCATCACCATCAGAACCAGAGAGGTAGCTTCAGATCTCAAAGAAACATATCCAATGACCGATGCTTCATATGTGATGAAAAGGGGCACTATGTTAGGGATTGTCCTAGAAACAATAAAGATGCCCGCCACAAGAAAAAGAAGACATCATGCTCACATTGTAGAGGTTGATGAAACTCCCAGGAAGAGGGCTAGGGAAGAAAGTGAAGATTCTTCTAGTGATGAAGAGTATGTTTTGATTTATGCCCTCATTGGTACCATTACTCATGGAAGTAATGATTGGCTTATAGATAGTTGGGATTCCAAACATATGACATTCAAGGAATCCTTTATGAACCTATCTAAACATGAATCACCCCACAAGGTGAAACTTGGGGATGACTACCAATATCCCATAAAAGGAAGTGGTGAAGCCTCCTACAAGCTAGACTCTGGAAAGTCTATGAAGATGAAAAATGTACTATATGTTCAAGGTCTCAAGAAGAACCTTCTCTCCATATCTGCATTGGATGCAAAAGGCATGAGGGTTGCATTTGTAGATGGCCAAGTCCTAATGTGGCCAAAGGTTAAAACTATAGATAATGCAATAGTGATTGGAGAACAAGAGGGAGGATTATACAAACTGAAGGGCCAACTAGAACAAGCCTTGGTTCATGACTCAGTAGAGCCAAGTGAACTTTGGTATAGAAGTCTTGCACATGTACACTATAGAGCACTACCAATTGCAAGCAAAGCCATAGAACGTCTTTCTGAAATCCAGTCAAATTATGAAGATGGTTGCAAAGGATGTGCAAAAGGAAAGAACACAAAGAAGGCATTTACAAGCAAGTAAGGAAAAAGGAATTATCCACTCCAATGTATGTAGTCCGATGTCATCCATTTCTTTGGGTGGGTATGTATACTATGGTTCTTTCATTGATGATTTCTCTAGGAAGACTTGAATTTATTTCTTGAAGAACAAAGATGAAGTATTTAGCAAATTCAAGGAATTCAAAGCCTTGATAGAAAACCACATGGAAAAGAAGATCAAGACCTTTAGATCCGACAATGGTGGAGAATTCACTTCAGTAGACTTCAAGAAGCTATACAGTGATTCAAGTATTAAGAGGGAGTTGACCACTCCTTACAATCCACATCATAATAGAGTTGCAGAAAGGAAGCAAAGATTGAGAGGGAGTCTACCCAACAAACAAACAAAGATAAGTATTTGAATTGTCATTTCTTGTATATTCTAATTGTTTAAATAATATTGTTTAATGATGTATATACTTGTATTCCTAGACTTAGGTTGTATATTATGCATATTAGAATAATTGCATTAATGAACAATATACTACTAATATGCATGTGATGGGTAAGTGGCCTATGGAACTGTACAACAATCCATTGCTACTTATCTAGAATGAAACCTCTTTGTTGACATGTTGGGAGTAGTGCAAACTCTTAACAATGTTCTGGTAGAGATGGAAGGCATCTAGAAAGTTACGGGATATGGATGAATGTTGTATTGAAGCATTGGCTAAAATAATTGCATGACTATATGACATATATATTTTTATATGTAAAATTTTGTTCTGAAAACTATGAGAAGTTTCTAATCATGCAATTGAATTTGACTTGTAGGAAAGATCATGTACAATCACCTACAAAAAAAGGACTACAACATTTGTTCCAACAACGAAGCTATCTATTGAAGATATTGAAGTTCATAAGATTTGAGGTGAAATAATGAAAGGATTCCATGGTCGAGGAATACCAGCCAATCATGAAGAATGATGTTTGGGATGTGGTCCCAAGACTAGAAGGGAATTATGTGGTGACTTCTAAGTGGATCTATAAGATCAAGAATGCTGCAGATGGAAGCATAGAGAAATACAAAGCAAGGTTTGTAGCTCGTGGCTTCTCCCAGAAAGAAGGGATTGATTATGAAGAGACCTTTGTACCTGTGGCCAGGTACACTTCCATTAGAACAGTACTTTCCCTGGCTACAATGATGAAATGGAAGGTACACTAGATGGATGTCAAGACAACTTTCATGAATGGTGTAGTTGAAGAGGAAGTGTATGTGGAGAAGACACTCGGGTTTGAGACACTTGACAGAGGGACTCATGTGTGCAAACTGAATAAAGCCCTGTATGGTTTGAAACAGGAACCTAGGACTTGGTACGACAGAATAGACAGCTTCCTATCCAGTTTGGGCTTTACTAAGAGTAAAGCGGATTCCAACCTTTACTACAAGGTTGAGGAAGGAAATCCAGTGATACTACTATTGTATGTGGATGACATGTTTGTGATAGGTGAGGATGGGTTGATTGTGGACACAAAGAGGAAGCTTGCTGCCAAGTTCTAGATGAAGGACTTGCGTATGATGCACTACTTTCTAGGCATGGAGGTGTGGCAAAGCACAGATGGAATATTCCTTCGACAAGGGAAGTATGCAGTAGAGATCCTGAAGAGGTTCGGGATGATGGACTGCAAGACCATGGCCACACCTATGGCATCGAACCTGAAGCTTCTCTGTGATGCTTCATCTAAGCCGGTTGATGTCACGGTGTATGATTGAATGATTGGGTCCTTGATGTACCTGATAAACACGAGACCAGATATTTTCTTTTCTATGAACACATTGAGCCAGTTGCTAACGAATCCGAGAAGTGTTCACCTGGTAGCTGTAAAGCATATTCTGAGGTACCTGAAGGGTACGGTTGATTATGGGCTCAAGTATGATGCGAATCAAAAGTTTAACCTGGAGGGTTATGTTGATTCAGATTGGGCAGGCAGTCTTGCAGATAGGAAGAGCACTTTTGGGTGATGCTTCAGTATGTGATCAGGCGTGATCTCTTTGTTTAGTAGGAATTAGTCCTATGTGGCACTGAGTACAGCCGAAGCAGAGTATGTTGCAGCTTGTTTGGCTAGTTGTGAGGTAGTATGGATTAGGAAGCTACTATCTGATTTATTTGATCTCCCATTAAATGTTACTGGTATCTTTTGTGACAACTAGAGTTGTGTGAAGCTATCTAAGAACCCAGTGTTCCATGACAGGTCCAAGCACATCGAGATCAAATATCACTATATCATGGATATGGTGCAGAGAAGAGCAGTGAAGCTCATGTATGTTGCGACGAATGAGCAAATAGCCGATGTGTAGACCAAGCCACTAGCCAGAGTGAAGTTTCCATACTTCATATAAATACTTAGCGTACTTCATATCGAGTTTCCCTCCAAAGGGAAGTGATAAGTCCGGAGACACAGATGCACACAAGCCATTCTCACATAGTGGTAGATAGGTCCTCCTATGGTGTAGATGTAAGGGCTGGGGCCATTCTCACATGGTGGCAGGTAGGTCCTCCCATGGTGCAGATGTAAGGGCTGGGCCATTCTCACATCGTGGTAGGTAGGTCCTCCGATGGTGAGGTGTAAGAGCTGGGTGGGCCTTTCCGACATGATGGTAGGTAGGTCCTCCCATGGTGACATGGTGGTAGGTAAGTCCTCTCATGGTCGTTGATGTAATTGTCAGGCTTTTCCGACATGATGGTAGGTAGGTGCTCCCATGGTAACATGGTGATAGGTAAGTCCTCTCATGGTCGTTGATGTAATTGTCGTGCCTTTCCGACATGATGGTAGGTAGGTCCTCCCATGGTGACATGGTGGTAGGTAAGTCCTCTGATGGTCATGATGTAAGTGCTAAGCCATTCTCAAATGGTGGTAGGTAGGTCCTCCCATGCCGGTGTATATAAGTGCTCTGTGATGTGCATTTGGGTTGTGCTTCATGGACGATGACAATGATCTGAAGATGATGAGGTGATAGTATGGTACACAAGTTTTGTAGAGGCATATAATTGGTCCTAAGATGCTATTGCAGGTTTTGCAGAGGCAGTATAATTAGTCCTAGGAGATCTTGCAGTTTTTGCAGAGGCAGTGTAA